>WNWU01019751.1:6205-25614 GCA_012654045.1 Ptyas mucosa
TTAATTTAATTTATTTCAGAGACATTTTCATGGTTTTTATACTTTCAATTCATAGAGCACTCTCTAAATATAATAAAACTGATTACCATTTTGTGAATAGATATTTAACACAGTACCATAGCATCATACTTTGGTTTTGTTAGGGTTCTTTGACAATATACGCTTAGTATTAAAATTGTTGAAAGTGTTTTTTGAAGCTACCACCTTTATTTTCTATCACTTTTTCACAAATAGAACGTGGACATATCCAGCAGGTGTCAATCGTTTAATGTATGTATGTTTTGTGGGGAAGGACAAAGCAGAACCTTTTAAAAGAATTACCTTAATCTCACTTAAAATCTTCAAAAGATTTCTTGCACTGAAGTCTCTAATATTCTACTGCTAATTGTTTAACACACACTAAAGGCTATGATTTCTTCTCCCTGAACTAGAAACATTTGAATGAAAGAGTGACTTATATTAGATATAAAGAATATAGATATAAAGCCTATACTAGTGATGGCTAACCTTTTCCGGGCCGAGTGCCCCAAACTCCAAAATGCAATGTACACATGGCTCCACGCAGGTGCCCCACCCCCGTGCATGCACACGTTCCCCCTGCAGTGCCCTGCCCCCTGAGCATATGTGGGCGGCCCCCCGTATGCACCCTGCTCCTCTGTGCATGAGTGCAGCCCCCCGCATTCACCCACCCGACACATGCATGCGTCCCCCACCCCCACATTCTTGCAGGACCCCGCATGCAACCTGCCACCATGCATGGTCTTCAGAAATCTCCGGAGATTCAGGGCGGCTTACAATGCGTTAAGCAATAGCCTTAATACTTTTTGTATATTTATACAAAGTCATCTTATTGCCCTCACAGTCTGGGTCCTCATTTTACCATCCTTTAGAAAGGATGGAAGGCTGAGTCAACCTTGAGCCTGGTGAGATTTGAACTTGCAGTAATTGCAGGCAGCTGAATGTTAATAACAGTGCTTTATTCTGCTGCACCATCAGGACTCGTATATACCTGCTTAGTAGGGCTTTCGGGGGGCCCCAAGTGGTGTTTTTTTTATACAAAGTCAGCTTATTGCCCCCACAATCCGTGTCCTCATTTTACCTACCTCGAAAGGATGGAAGACTGAGTAAACCTTGAGCCTGGTGAGATTTGAACTTGCAGTAATTGCAGGCAGCTGGTGCTATTTAACAGCACTTTAGTCTGCTGCGCCACCAAGGCTCTTCCCAATTTCATCCCCAGTATTTCATCCCCAGTATTTAGCCATCACTAATCGAGCTGCCATTATCAAATTTACAGTCAGTTCCTTTTTTGTTTCATTTATATCCTGTTTTTCCACCAGCAACAGTTATGCAATCCTCGGTGACGTATCTAAATTTACATTCAAAAGTGCTCTAATTTCCCTAAACACCATGTCCTATATTTTTTGCGCACTATCACAATCCCACCACATATGTTGATATGTTCCAACCTCTTTCTCACACCTCCGATAAATATTTGTATATTTAACATCTATTGAATTTAATTTACGTGGCGTTAGGTACCACCTCCATATCACTTTATATCCATTTTCCTTAACTCTAACTGACATATTCTTATATACTCGTCTATTCCAAATATTTTTCCTATCATTATCATTTATTTCTCCTAAATCTGATTCCCAAATTAATTTTAAACCTTATGCCTGGTCTTCTAATTCAGTTAATATTCTATATATTTTCCCAGTTCTTCCTTTACCTATATATTCTTCAGTCACTTCACATTCTTTTATAATCATTTCAAATTTTGTTAACTATCTTTCTCCTCGAATCTTTCTTCCATTTTTATCCATTTTTCTAATTGTATTAAATTCGCCCAATTTAATTAAATATCTGATAAAACATTCTTTAGTTGTGTTATATTCTTTATCTTGTTCTTCCAGTCTTCCCATTTACATATCTGATTTTCTTTTAGTTTACTAATCCATTCTTTCAATTTCAATCTGAGGGAATTTCTTCATTTCCACCACTAGTGTTAAAGGAGAAATTCCTGGTATTAGCTGGTATTTACATTTATTCCATAATTCTATCAAATCCTTCCAAATCCTTGATTTCAGTGCTGGGATTCAACTAATTTAACAATTGGATGTTCCTAATGACTTGGTGGGCGTGGCTGGGCAGGTGTTATGTGACTGAGTGGGCATGGCCATCTCGATGTCAAATATGGCACACTACTTCTGGCCTTTTTTGGTGCACTACTCCACCCTGAAACACTGGCCTGCTGCCACTGCCACCTCTTTACTGGTGCAAATGGCCTGCAACCTCTTCCACCTTGGTTCATGGGAGGCTGGGGTGAAGGCAGGCAAGTGGGCTGGGCCGCGGGAGCCATGTGGTTGAGGCAAGTGAGCCAGAGAGCAGCAGCTTCTATGGCGTGGCCAAGGAGGGCAAGATGTGATAAGAAGTTACTGGGAGGGGCGGGGCTTGTAGGGTGGGCAGGGCCAACCAGTGATGCGATTAGCCAGTTCTCCGAACTCCGCAAAAATTTAACAACCGGTTTGCCCGACCTGGTCTGAACTGGCTGAATCCAGTTCTGGAATCCACTTCTGACTGGCTTTGTTATTCTTGTATTGCTGAAATTGTAGGTTTCTTCAAAATTCCATAAATAATGTGTAAAAGGGTTAAAAAGGGGAAAAAAATGATATTCTGATGTTGTTGTTATGGAACACTAGGATTTTTCCCCGTGTAAATGTTTTTAAAGAGGGCCAAGTTGTGGCCTCTTAGACCACTGATGGCTAACCTTTTTGCCATCGTGTGCCAAAAGCAGGGGGAGCACAGGGGGGTCGCACCCACACATGCCCACACCCATAATTAAGTGCAACCTGCCCCCCATGCATGCGCGCATGACACCCTGTGCTCCCCCCGCTTTTGGCACGCAATGGCACGGTGGGCCCAGTAGGCTCATTCTTCGCCCTCCCCAGGCTCCAGAGCCTTTCTAGGAGCCTGGGGAGGGCAAAAACAGCCTTCCCCACCCCCCTGGAGGCTGGAAATAGCCTGTTTCCTGACTTCCAGTGGGCCTGGAAGGCCCAAAAATCAGCTGGCCAGCGCTGAGCTAAGGCAACACTCGCGTGCTCACCAATATGGCTCCCCATGCCACCTGTGGCACGCATGCCATAGATTTGCCATCACGGCCTTAGACTGTCCTAGTGGAGAGGAAAGCAGGACTTCAACCAGGAGGACCATTTGAAGAAAAAAACCAGAGGCCTCTGTGAAATGCACCGGGCCTCCCAAGGCAAGATGGTGATGTGGCCGTCGCCTTGTGGAAATTATTGGACAGGGCTAAGGCTCAGCGACCGGAGGACATTCATTGTTTGCTGGGATACCTCAATATGTGGCTCCTCACAAGCTATCAGTAGAGTCCCTAGAGTACTCCCAGACATGCTTCAATTTCATTGGACATCTTTGAAGCTTAGACTATTTTTGAAGTTGCTCAATATATTAATTTTACCTTGGGGAGGGTGCGTATGTGTGTATGTGTGAGAGTGTTTGGATGGATTGAAAGTTAAATTATTTTTAGAATGGAAGCAGTGGGTTTGGAGTGGCTGGAATTAGGGAGAATGAGGGAGCCAGGGGCAGGGAATGGAGTCCCCTCTGCTGAGTGTGCAAGCAGAAGCAGATGGGGGCTCAGATATGACCCCTGGTTCAGTATGAGTGAGATGCCTTGCCTGTCATGGAGGAGGGGGGCCGCTGAGGTGGGTAAGGGGATCCCCGGGGAGATGGAGAGCCAGAATATTGTGGTTATGACTGGGAGAGGTAGATATGGTGGGAGCCAAGGGGTAGGCCGCTCTCGGGGAACTAGGCCTCGCTGCCTCAAAGTGATTACTTTTCTAGCCCCTCTGGTTTTGGTTCGCCGGGCTCACTTCGTATACTGGCGACTTGGGATGTCAGGGCCCTGGCCTCAGGCTGCTGCTGTTTAATGCCAGGTCTGTTGTTAACAAGCCCCCCCTCGTTCGGGATTTAATTCTGGAGGAGGGGGCTGACCTGGCATGTATAACTGAGACCTGGCTGGGCCAGAAGGGGGGGGGTTCCCCTCTCAGAGATGTGCCCAGACAAGTTTCAGATATTGCATCAGCCGTGACTCCAGGGAAGGGGTGGAGAGGTGGCAGCTATTGTCCGGAAGAGCCTTTGTCTTCGCCGGATTCCTGCCCCAGAGATTGTTAGGTGTGAATCTCTCCTCTTGAGGTTGGACTCAAGGGTTCGGTTGGGCTTGTTGTTGACATACCTGCCTCCCAGCTGCGTGACAACAGCCCTGTTGTCGGGTTGGTGGTGGAGTACCCCAGGCTTATGGTACTGGGGGACTTCAACCTACTGTCACTTGGTGAATCCTCAGATGGGGTTCAGGAGTTCATGGCTTCCATGACAACCATGGACCTGACCCAAGTAGTTCAGGGTCTGATTCATGAGGGGGGACACACACCCCTCACCAGGACACACTCGACCTGGTATTTCTCTCGGGGCAGTGGAGATATGATCTGGAATTAAGGGGTATAGAAGTCTCGCCCTTGTCATGGTCAGATCATTTCCTGTTGAGGCTGGACTTTAAGACGCCACACCTCCATCACAGGGAGGCAGAGCCAATTAAGTGGTTCTGCCCAGATGCCTAATGGACCCTGAGGGGTTTCAGAAGGAGCTTGGGGAGATATCTGACTCCCTTGTCCACAATCCGTCCGAGACCCTAGTGGCTGCCTGGCATAAGGTGGCGTCTGGGGCATTGGACCGGATTGAGCCTTTGCGGCCTCTCAATGGCAGCGGATCCAGGAAAGCTCCCTGGTTTACTGAGGAGCTTCAGGAGATGAAGCACCAGAAGAGACGTCTAAAACAATGCTGGAGGACCAGTAAATCCGAATCTGACTGAACACTTTTAAGAGCCTTTGTTAGGACTTACTTAGTGGCAATACAGGCGGCAAAATGTTCACATTTTTCCGCACTTATTGCATCCACTGATTCTCGCCCAACCGCCCTATTTAGGGTAACTTGCTCCCTCCTTAAGGTTGGGGGAATGAAGGAACCCTTACAAGGTAGAGCTGAGGAATTTGTACAGTTTCTGTCCTTAAAGGAAGCGGTTGTAAGGCTCCTCCTCAAGAAGCCTTCCCTGGACCCAGCAGAATTAAAAAACTTTCGTCCAGTCTCCAACCTATACTTTTTGGGAAAGGTTGTAGAGAAGGTGGTGGCACTTCAGCTCCTGCGGTCATTGGATGAAATGGATTATCTGGACTCTTTTCAGTCTGGTTTCAGACCTGGCTATATGCCTTGGTCACGCTGATGGATGATTTCTGGTGAGCCCGATACAAGGATCATTCCTCTATCTTGGTGCTACTTGACCTCTCAATGGCTTTCAATACCATTGATCATGGTATCCTTCTGGGGCGACTAAGGGAGCTGGGAGTGGGAGGCACCGTGTTACGGTGGTTCGCCTCCTATCTCTCTGGTCGATCACAGTCAGTGCTGGTAGGAGGACAAGGTTGACCCCTAGGCCCCTCATTTGTGGGGTGCCTCAGGGCTCGGTCCTCTCTCCCCTCCTATTTAACATCTACATGAAACCACTGGGTGAAATCATCCGACGACATGAGGTGGGATATCAGCAATATGCTGATGATACCCAGCTGTATATCTCCACCCCTTGTCAGTTCAGTGAGGCAGTAGATGTGATGTGCTGGTGCCTGGAGGCTGTGAAGATCTGGATGGGAATCAACAGGCTCAGACTTAACCCAGACAAGACCGAATGGCTCTGGGTATTGCCCCTAAAGACTATGTTGATTGTCCATCCTTGGTTCTGGGGGTGAGAAAGTGCCCCCCTCAGAACAGGCTTGCAATTTGGGTGTCCTTCTAGACTCACAGATGAGACTGGAACAACATCTGACAGCTGTAGGTAGGGGGTCCTTTGCACAGGTTCATCTGATGCACCAATTGCGACCCTACTTGGATCAGGAGGCTCTTCTCACAGTCACGCATGCCCTTGTCACCTCACGGTTGGATTATTGCAACACACTCTACATGGGGCTACCCTTGAAAAGTGTTCGGAGACTACAGTTGGTCCAGAATGCAGCCGCGCGAGTTATAGTGGGTGCGCCTAGATACACCCACATTACACCAATTCTCCGCGAACTGCACTGGCTCCTTATTGGTTTCCGGGTACAATTCAAGGTGTTGGTCATTACCTTTAAAGCCCTATATGGCTCAGGGCCAGGCTATCTTCAAAACCGCCTTCTAACACATAGCTCCCCGCGACTGGTAAGATCCCACAGAGTTGGTCTCCTATGGGTCCCGTCAGCTAAACAATGTTGGCTGGCGGGCCTGCGGGGGAGGGCCTTCTCTGAGGCTGCCCCAGCTCTCTGGAACCAGTTACCTCCTGAGGTCCAGACCACCCGCATGCTATTGGCCTTCCGTAAAGCGGTGAAGACCTAGCTCTTCCAACAGGCCTGGGGCTGTTAATCTCGTTATAATGATCTTGTGAGACCCAGCCACGAATTGGAGTGCATGTGTTTTAACATTTTTAAAGTTTTTAATGTTTTTTTTAATCTTTTTCTTTTTAATATTTTTATGGGATTGTTCGCATTGTTTTATTCTTTGTTGTAAGCTGCCCAGAGTCCCTTGGGAGTTGGGCGGCATAGAAATGCGACAAAATAAAATAAAATAAATAAATATGTTCATATTCTACTTTGTGAAAAATTGGTAGAAATTGAAATAGGGTACCTTGAAAAAAAAGCACTATTTTTATTTCTCCAATTGAAATTAAATATACATTATATTGCAAATCTGCCTTATGCAACTTTTGTGGGCATTTGTTCATTTTAACAAATAGTTGAACCGTTAGCCAATTATCATCTCATCAAAACAAAATAATTATCTCCTAGAAGAATCATTGTGTTTTCTCAGCTAGACCAAAACATCAAAGACTGCACAAAAGGACATTTAAATTCAACAATAATGTAAGGTATCTGTTTGGCTGTAAAGTAACTCTTGAATCACAAGGAGTTTGGTACAAGGAGTAATAATCTCTCTGTCATATATATTGCTTCAGGTTTCCATCCTCTGTTCTCTTCTGCCAGACTATCTGTTCAAATCCTTGTGATATTCAAGATAAAAATGTGTACTCTCATGGACCTTTAAAAAGAAAATGATTGATCTTCTCGTTAGAAGCATCCTCAAATATAATCCTTAGATCAATCTTTAGATGAAGTCTTGGATTATATATGCTTCCTTGTGGGTAGGATGAAAGGCAAAACATTTTCACAATAACAAAAGCATCAAGATGTTCCTTCTGATGTTTTTGGTGCACAGAGTAGTTACTCTGAGCTGCCCTGCAAGGGATGCTTTCCTTGTTCCACATGAGTGGTACCAGCCTGGAGACTTCATCATTGGTGGGATGATGTCTCATCTCGTTTACCACTTTCTTGAAAGTAAATTTTATGAAAACTCTGCTATGACACCTTATGAAATGCCAATGTAAGAATTTTCTTTGCTGTTTAATCTTAGCCATAACTCCAAAAAACCCTTATATGAGTAAAAGCTGTTTGTGCATCAATGTAGCATGCTTTTAATGTAATCTTTTAATGCTTTCTGTGTCTTTCAATGGCATCTGGTTCTGGCAGAAGAAATAATTTTCTTTACACAATTTTAAACGTTTTCTGAAAATCTCATAGACAATAAATATAGTACTTTGAAAAAGTCACTGCTTATATTGGTTGCAATATATATTAGTTGAAGGTCATGGAAATACTGTGTAAAAAGTAAATTTGAACTCTGTAGAAATTACCAGTAAAGGAGAATATTTGTAGCTCAGGGTTGAAATGAGGGGTCCTTGGTGCTCTCTGAGATTGGTTCTTTTCTTGCAGACATTTCATTATCCAAACTAGATTATCTTTTTATTACTATCAGAAAAAGAACTGTTTGTTATTCGTACAGAAATCATGCCACCTTATGAGAATGGTCAACTTCCTTTTTCAAGTGGGTTATTTAAATCATTTGCAGTGTAATAATGAAGTTCTACCAGCACATCCTTGCCTTGGCCTTTGCTGTGAAGAACATCAATGAGGACTCCCAGATCTTACCTAATGTCACTCTTGGATTCCACATCTATGACAGTTACTACAATCCAAGGATGACCTATCGCACCACTCTGGACCTGCTTTTCAAATCCCAGGAATTTGTCCCTAACTACAAATGTGATCGCCAGAAGAATCTCCTGGCTATCATTGGAGGATTGGATTTTGATACATCATCTTATGTAGCTGAACTTATAGAATTCTTCAAGATTCCACAAGTAAGCTGGGATGAGGTTAAGAAGAAAAATTCGATATATTGTTGTGGTTGTGATGGAATAATTAATGAGTTTAGAGATTAGGCCTAGGTTGGTGTGAATATGTTTTGCATGGCTTAAAATCTACTACTTAGCACCCTTCCTTGAAACTACAATACAAATTTCTGAAAGTGAGTATTCAGAGACATTCCATACCTGAGGGAAGATTTGAATGTAGAATGAAGATTTGCCCCTATTTAAAAAATCAATCTCTTCTATGTGTTTGGAATGCCAAAAAAATTCTTTCTATATTTATAAGATTCCTAGAGGAAAAAAAAGTTCCTTGGATATATTTTATAAAATATACACTAAAATTATACACTAAAAATTATATTTGATTTAATAATTGAAGAGAATCCTATTGCATTTTCTTTTAGCTGACATATGGCTCATTGGCTCAAGAGGAATTCCAGACCAGTAAGCTCTCTTCACTTTATTTCATGGTCCCCAAAGAGGACCATCAGTACATTGGGATTATCCAACTGCTTCATCATTTCAAGTGGACATGGATTGGGATTTTTGCTGTTGACAACAACAGTGGAGAAAATTTCTTACAGAAAATTCAGCCCTTGCTTTCAGAGAACGGAATATGTTCATCATTCGTACAAAGGCTTTCCCAACTAGTCCACTTGGAATATTGTCAAGAATCTTTTCAAACAGTTCAAATTATTGCCATCAATATGATGAACAGCAAAGCGAATGTATTTCTTGTCTACGGAGAATCATTGACAATAATGTGGCTAAGGATTGCCATTTTTGTAGTAGATCCTGAAAGCAAGGAAACTGCATTATTTGGGAAGGTGTGGATCATGACTGCGCAGATTGATTTTGTACTGTCAGGATTTCAAATCCGTTGGGATCTCCAGATGTTCCATGGGGCTATTTCCTTCAATGTCCATTCAACAGATGTTGCAGGTTTCAAGAAATTTCTTCAGATCATCAATCCTCTTTCAATCTCCAGAGATGGTTTTTTGCAGGATGTTTGGGAACAATCCTTTGAGTGCTCATTTCCAAAATCAGAGTTAAAAGAAATGCACAGTAGGAAATGCACTGAGGACATGAAGCTGGAGGATCTTCCTGGGCCCGTGTTTGAAACTGAAATGACCGGTCAAAGCTACAGTATCTACAATGCTGTTTATGCTGTGGCTCATGCTTTGCGAGCACTACTCCTGCTGAGATATGGTATTAAAAAAAAGATGATGAGTAAAAAAACTGACCATCCAGATTTCCAGACTTGGCAGGTATTCTCTCTGCATTGGCCACTTCTTTTATTTCAATGAGTAGCTTTGTGTAGAAATGTGTTTTGAAACGATTGTGGAAAGTCTTAATATTTTCTGCATGTGGAATCAAGTATGAAAAAGAATCTAGAAATAAGGAGGGTGAGAAAAAAATTAATTTGTTGAACAGCTTGCCTTCAGAAGTTCTGGGTATCTTATCACTGAAGATTTTTATGAAGAGCTTGCACAAACATTTGTCAGAAATGGTATAGGGTCTCATCTTTAAGCAGAATTAGAAGACCTCCAAAGTCCGTTCCAACTCTGTTATTCTTTTCTTATAGAATACATACAGAAAAACAGGTTTCTTTTTTTCGGGGGGATGACCTCTATCATTTTATTTTTGTCGCATTTTTACAATTAAACAAATCTTACTCACATCTTATGCACAACTGCGACCATTTACATACTATAGCTTTCCAATTCAGATACATTCTATACGTTGTTACTATACATTTTAATTCCACTTCTATTTTGTCTATTTCTTTTCCATTTTTCTGTCCTCAATCCAGATGTACCATTTCTCCCATGTTGCATAGTACTCTGAATCTATTTGTCCTTTCAGTTCAACTGTCAATGTATCCATTTCTGCAGAAGCAATTTTTTTTTTTTAATTACTAAGCCTTTGGAAGGTATCTTTGTATTTCACCAGCATTGCGCTATCAGCATTGCACCAGCAAGCTATCCTTGCTGCAGTTATTATATGTAAAATGATATATATTATTATTTTGTCATATTTCCCTTTAACTAGGAATATATTCTAGGGGTATATTCTGTCTGAAGTCCTGTTAATTCCTGTAACCAGCTGTGTATTTTCTTCCAGTATTTTTTCGTTTCAGGGCACAACCACCATGTATGATAAAACATAAATGGTATAGGGCAGTGATGGCTAATGGGGGTGTGTGTGTCACCCTCACATGTCCCCACACCCATAATTCAATGCACCCTGCCCCCCCCGCACATGTGCATGTGACCCCCCTGCGCTCCCCCCACTTTTGGCACTCGATGGCACGGTGGGCCTGGTAAGCCCCTTTTTCACCCTCCCCAGGCTCCAGAGGCTTTCTAGGAGCTGGGGAGGGCGAAAACTGCCTTCCCCACTCCACTGGAGGCCCTCCGGAGGCTGGAAATGGCCCATTTTCCGACTTCTGGTGGGCCCAAAAATCAGGTGGCTGGCACACACATGCACGCTGGAGCTCAGTTAGGGCAGCGCTTGTGTGCCTACCGATATGCCTCTGCGTGCCACCTGTGGCACACGTGCCATAGGTTCGCCATCACAGGTATAGGGTCTCATCCTTAAGCAGGAAGTTGAACTAGAAGACCCCCAAAGTCCCTTCCAACTCTGTTATTCTTTTCTTATAGTATAGATACAGAAAACAGGTTTCTGTTATTTTGATCATTGAGCAGGTACTATATAAAATCATGGTTTAGGTCTCTGTAGGAATTATTTAGGAAATCAACTTAGTTTACCCAATAAGAATGATAATTTAAATTACTTTTCATTGTCTGGTTCAAAAATAATCTATTTTTCAAGATACTTCTGTGTGGCTCATGAACTTTTAATATGTTCCAAAGTGAGTCTTCTGTCTCTATCAGATATTGATTGATTGATTGATTGATTGATTGATTGATTTGATTTATATGCTGCCCTTCTCCGGAGACTCAGGGTGGCTTACAATGTGTTAAGCAATAGCCTTCATACTTTTGTATATACCTGCTTAGTAGGGCTTTCAGCCAGTGGTGGGATTCATCCGGTTCACACCACTTCGGGAGAACCGGTTGTTAACTTTCTGAGCAGTTTTGTGAACTGGTTGTTGGAAGAAATCATTAGGGCAGAGAACCGGTTGTTAAATTACTTGAATCCAACCACTGCTTTCGCACCGCCCCCCCCCCCCAAGCAGTGTTCTTTTTTATACAAAGTCAGCTTATTGCCCCCACAATCCGGGTTCTCATTTTATACCTACCTCGGAAGGATGGAAGGCTGAGTCAACCTTGAGCCTGGTGAGATTTGAACTCGCAGTAATTCAGGCAGCTGGCATCTTAGTGTTACTTAACAGCACTTTAGTCCACTGCACCATCAAGGCTCTTTAGAGGAATAAAGGGGTGGTCCTTCTTATAGGTGGCATAAAGAGTATGAAACAATGTTTGCAATGATCACTATCTCTCATCTATCTATTGAAGAGTACTTGAATCTCAGATTTTAAAGTTCTGACCAAGGGATTTCAGACTATCAAATAGCTTCTTTTCAAATGAGGAAGGGTTAGATATGCTCTAGATATAATTACTTATTTAATTGTTGTTGTTGTTAGTCACAAAGTCGTGTCCGACCCATCACGACCCCATGGACAATGTTCCTCCAGACCTTCCTGTCCTCAACCATCCATTTAAGCTTACGCTGACTGCTTCAGTGACTCCATCCAGCCACCTCATTCTCTGTCGTGCCCCTTTACCCTCAATTGTTCCTAGCATTAGGCTCTTCTCCAGTGAGTCCTTCCTTCTGATTAGGTGGCCAAAGTATTTGAGTTTCACCTTCAGGATGTGGCCTTCTAAAGAGCAGTCAGGGTTGATCTCCTCTAGGACTGACCGGTTTGATCACCTTGCAGTCCAAGACTCACAGGAGTCTTCTCCAGCACAATAGCTCAAAGGCCTCAGTTTTTTGGTGCTCAGCCTTCCTTACGGTCCAACTCTATGGTCCAACTTATTTAATTAGTGGACCTAAATCATAGGAATTGGTATAATTTCAATATTCATTTTGGTTTGGTTCATTGTTTTTTTTTTAAATCTTTCCTTAACAATGCCAAATGAATAAAAGAGTTCATATTTACATCTGAATGCAATATCAGGTATCAAATTTATAAGGGTAAATATTTAACAATTATTATAGCAATGGAAAAAATGAGTGAACGAAACTCCTCACTATCATCATGCTTTCGACTCCTTCTGTCTTTCATTCTTTTTCAAGTAGCTCCATTCATTTCTTCAAGGCATTTCTTTCAATAATTCAGCTGGGGAGAGAGTGTCCCTGAATGAGAAAGGAGAAGCAACAGGTGGATTCGACATCATCAACTTGATCACTTTTTCAAATAGATCCTTTCAGAGAATTAGAGTTGGAAAGTTGGATCCCAGTGCTACAAAAGGGAAGGAATTATTCATTGATGAAGATGGGATTGTCTGGCACCCAACTTTTAACCAGGTATGGAGGCATTTAATCAACCATGCTTGCTTTTTTTTTACATCTATTTATTTTATTCAAGACAAGCTTAAAATATGAAACTCAGAAAAATAAAAAAAAGGTTGAACAAGAAAAAACAACACAAAACAACCAAAACATTAAAAAAGAAAAAAGTGCATCTGAAAAGCCCAAAACATATACACATATAATTCCCCTCTGATTAATACATTACTTGATTCCCACCCTTTGAGAAACAGCCCCCACCCCACAATTTTTAAACTAATAAATCTATTTACAAGTTATTGACCTTTCTTCTATATATTACATTAGTG
Source organism: Ptyas mucosa (assembly GCA_012654045.1). Classification (NCBI taxonomy): domain Eukaryota; kingdom Metazoa; phylum Chordata; class Lepidosauria; order Squamata; family Colubridae; genus Ptyas; species Ptyas mucosa. The sequence goes on from WNWU01019751.1 coordinate 19,310, forward strand.
ACAAAATAGTTAATAGTAAGAATAATAATACTAAAACAAAACAAAATTAAAGTTTCAAAAGTCTCTTTTAACAAACTGTTACTGTAGAAAGTTTGCCACAGCATCACATCTATCCCAAATCATCCCCAAAATTAGAAATAGTCTGTCCTCGATCAAAAAACCACATTTGATGGGAGACTCCTCCCCAAGATGGTTGCTGCATAGTAAGAGCTTTTTTCCCCTCTTACCAACAGTTTGCTTATTTTACTGCCAAATCTGGTTTTCTGGCAGTACTGCTCCCTGGATGTGACTGGAAGTATTTAGGAATGACCCAAGATGACTTTTGGACAACCGTAGACCCAGTTGGGAAGTTGAGTCTTGAAGAAATCAGGAAGTAATCAAAAAATCACTGGGGATATACATCTTCCTGTCAGCAGTTTCATTTTCTTAAGCATGCCTGGGATCTTAACTTTCACTTTTCAATTTATTTATTTATTATTATTTTGGTTTAAAAGTTGATCAGTGGCTGAATGCTAATTTATTTCAATCCCTTGCTGGACTCTGGTTTTCTCTCTCTTTTTTTTTCTCCCTTTGATATATGTTGTTTTGGTTAACTCCCACTGTAAGGAAGCACAGCATGCCTTTCCATGGTGAAGAATTTTCACTTGACTTGTTTTAATATTAGAATTTCACCCTAGGATTTCTGTATTTTTGGAATTTTCAAAATATTTGCAAATTCGGTTTTTTAATTTTTTTTCTTTTTATCTTGGATTGAAATATACAGAAACATTTAGAAATCCTCCCTTTGGTTTCCTTCTGCTTCCATGTTCTTTGCTCCCTGATAAAGTTTAACAGACTAAAGAATGGCCAAAACTTCAGAAAATATGTTCCAGTAGTATGCAGCTTCTAGCTGAAAGTCTCTCTAAAAAGTTTAATGAAATGATAATGATTGTGCAAAAAGATATGATAAAAACATACAACTTCAATCCAGTTCCAGACCAAAAAAATATTCTCACAGCTGGACAAATAACTGACTTGATTTGATCTGTTTCTCTGAGGTTTAAGCCTGAATAACCCTACACAGAAAATGAAGAGGAACTAAAGAGCCTCTTGATGTGGGTGAAGAAGGAGAGTGCAAAAGTTGGCTTGAAACTAAACATTAAGAAAACTAAGATCATGACATCCAGCCTCCTCAATTCCTGGCAAATAGATGGGGAAGAAATGGAGGTAGTGACAGATTTTATTTTCCTGGGCTGCAAGATCACCACAGATAGAGACTGCAGCCAAGAAATTAAAAGATGCTTGCTCCTGGGGAGGAAAGCTATGGCAAATCTAGACAGCATACTAAAAAGCAGAGACATCACCCTGCCAAGAAAAGTGCATATAGTCAAGGCTATGGTGTTCCCAGTTGCAAAGTATGGCTCTGAAAGTTGGACCATAAGAAAACCTGAGCGGCAAGGAATTGAGGCCTTTAAACTCTGGTGCTGGAGAAGACTCCTGTGAGTCCCTTGGACTGCAAGGTGATCAAACCGGTCAGTCCTAGAGGAGATCAACCCTGACTGCTCTTTAGAAGGCCAGATCCTGAAGATGAAATTCAAATACTTTGGCCACCTAATGAGAAGAAAGGGCTCACTGGAGAAGAACCTAATGCTGGGAAAGATTGAGGGCAAAAGAAGAAAGGAACAACAGAGAGTGAGGTGGCTGGATGGAGTCACTGAAGCAGTAGGCATGACCTTAAATGAACGTTGTCCATGGCGTCGTGGTGGGTCAGACACAACTTCGCAACTAACAACAAGAACCCTACACTATTAGGATTCTGTTTGAATGGGGAAGTGAGAAATTCTCTCTTCCTATGAAGATTGCGGGTGATGGATGGATTTATTATACCTAACCAGAAAGCAGTTTTATCTGGACTTTGATGGGAAGATAGACTTATTCTGGAGACTGAACCTGTTGTATTTAATTAGACAACAATTGAAAGGAGATGACATTAATCAACCATACTCTAAGCAACTATGAACTCATATTGAACATAGTCACTTTACAAATCTAATTGCTATTTTTAATATAAAAATGGCATTTTTTTTTAAACCAATGCTGTTACTAGTCAAACATTCATCAGATTGACAAAATTATATTATTGTGTAAAAACCACATTTGCAAACTTCGGTTGCATTTCCATCAGAAATCACAAGAATGGCAATTCTTCCACCACATTGTCAACACATTCAATGATTTACTCACCTTGCCCTTCATACAGGACCTTTTGGGTATTATTTTAATTGCTACATCTTTTTAATGTACATTATAAACCCCAGTTAATTCAACATCAATTTTGGAAGGCAATAATAATTTCACTCCATTAAGGAGAAAAATCAGAAACTGTTTTAAAAACCCTCCTTTTCAAAACCTTTTGTGCTTATCACCAGGATCTTCCATTGTCTCGGTGCAATGACCCCTGTTTCCCTGGATCCTGGAAGAAAGGGATCGAGGGGGATCAGTTCTGCTGCTATGACTGTGTTCCCTGCCCAGAAGGGAAGATTTCAAATCAAAATGGTAGGTTAGGAATTCTACCAATATTCATTAGACTTAAGCAAACTTTAATAAACTACTTTTGGATGCATTAGATTAATAAAGTGGGTTTCAATAATATGAAATGCCTAGATGATAAATTCCTTGACTTTTCTTCCAGATATGGATGACTGTTTTGAATGTCCAGAAGATCATTATCCAAATGAAGAAAAGAATGGATGTAGCCTGAAACCGGTGGTGTTTCTAACCTTTGAAGAAACATTAGGAATTTGTTTAGCCTCAGCAGCTCTTTGTTTCTTCTTCTTGACAACTTGGGTACTTGGAACTTTTATTAAGCACAGGGATACTCCTATTGTCAAAGCCAACAACCGATCCTTAACTTACACCCTCCTTGTCTCTCTTCTGCTCTGTTTTCTCTCCTCTTTCTTCTTCCTCAGCCAACCTGGCAAAGTGACCTGCCTTCTCCGACAATCAATGTTTGGCATCACTTTCTCAGTGGCCATTTCTAGTGTACTGGCCAAAACCATCACAGTGGTTGTGGCTTTCATGGCCACTAAACCAGGATCTCAGATGAGGAAATGGGTGGGGAGAAGATTGGCTTTTTGGACTGTCCTTTCTTGCTCTCTCTTCCAAGTATGGATTTGTATACTTTGGTTGTCAATATTTCCTCCATTTCCTGAGTTGGACATGCACTCAGAACTCCAAGAAATGATTTTACAATGCAATGAGGGTTCACCTTTCTTCTTCTACTGTGTCTTGGGCTACATGGGTATGTTGGCCATTGCCAGCTTTATTGTGGCTTTTCTTGCCCGTAAATTACCCAACAGCTTTAATGAAGCTAAGTTCATCACCTTCAGCATGTTGGCCTTTTGCAGTGTGTGGATCTCCTTCTTTCCATCCTATTTGAGCACAAAAGGAAAAGCCATGGTAGCTGTGGAGGTCTTCTCCATCTTGTCCTCTGGGGCCGCACTACTAGGATGCATATTCTTGCCAAAGTGCTACATTATTGTTGTACGGCCTGAGCTAAACCACAGGGAGCAACTCATAAAGAGGAACTAATACCCCATGTGATCTTTCTGACTTAGCAGAACTTTTCAAAAAAGGAATAGAAAGACTGCTGCCTACAGGACACTTATATACAATTTAGAAACATAGACATTTTTATTTATGTTAAATAATTATTTATATAAGATATTTGTGATTATTAACTTTTATTATGGTTAGCCATTCCAAAGTAAGTTCTCATGTTGCTGCATTTCCATCGTTTTCCGAGATTCTTTAACCTAATCCTTTCCCGATTTCAACACTCCTGTTGAACTTGACTTTGATCAAGCTGTCTTGGTTTCTGTTAGGATATTTCAGATATTAACTCAAGCAACATTCAATGTTTGCAGAGACATTTTCATGGTTTTTATACTTTCAACTCACAAAGCACTATATAAATATAGTAAAAAGATGATTGCCATTGTTTGAATATATATTTAACACAGTATTATAAGATATTTGTTTGGATTGGTTAGAGTTCTTTGAAATTTAAAATATCCTGTATATTTAATTGCATTTAAGAAAAAAGGCTTTCATACTGGGTCATAACCATTCACTCTCTACATATAAATCTGTAAACTGTTATCAGGTATTAATAATATGGGAAATTTATTGAACCGAAGTGAAATTTTGGTAGCAACCAAATAAGCCAATGCATTCCTAGGCTGCATTGATAAAGAGATGGAAGCAAGATCGCTTGACGTTCTACTACCACTTTACAAAGCCTTAGTAAAACAACACTCAGAAACCTGCATCCAGTTCTGGTCCCCAAAAAAACGAACATATTGAAATTCTGGAAATAATGCAGAAAGGGTGATTAGATGGCTGAAGGCTAAAACATATTAATAGTAATAGAACTTAGACATATATACTGCTTTACAGTGCTTTACAGTCCTCTCTAAGCAGTTTACAGAGTCAGCGTATGAGTTTGGGTCCTCATTTTACCCACTTCAGAAGGATGGAAGGCTGAGTCAACCTGGTGCGATTTGAACTGCCAAATTGCAGGCAGCTAGCAGTCAGCTGAAATAAGCTGCAGTACGGCACTCTAACCGCCGCACCACTGAGGTTCATAATAACAATTACAAGAATTGGGTATGTCTAGTCTAATGAAGAGACGGTGACATGATAGAACTTTTGCAATATTTTAATCAATCAGAATAGAGCTGGAAGGGACTTTAGAGGTCTTCTAGTCCAATCCACTGCTCAAGCAGAAGACACTATACCATTTCAGATAGTTGCTCGTCCAGTCTTTTCTTAGAAACCTCCAGAGATGAAGCACCCACAACTTCTGAAGGCAAGCTGTTCCACTGGTTAACTGTCTTCAGTGTTAGGAAGTTTCTCCTTAATTCCAGGTTGCTTGTCTCCCTGATTAGTTTCCATCCACTATTTCTTCTCTTGCCTTCTTGTGCTTTGGAAAATAAATTGATCCCTTCTTCTTTATGGCAGCCCCTCAAACACTGCTCTCATGTCACCCCTAGTCCTTCTTTTTTCTAGACTGGCCATACCTAATTCCAGAAATCGTTCTTCACGTTTTGCTCTCCAGGCCCTTAATCATCTTAGTTGTTCTTCTTTGCACTTTTTCCAAAGTCTCGACATCCTTTTTGTAAAGCGGTGACCAAAATTGGATGCAGTATTCCAGGGGTGGTCTTACTAAGGATTTATAAATCCAGTACTAATACATCACATGATTTTGATTCTATACCTCTGTTTATACAACCAAGGATCATACCAGTTGTTTGGCTGCTGCAGCACATTGCTGCTCATGTTTAAGTGATTGTTCCCTTTGGATCTTGATTTTGTCTTCTGGGGTATTGGCTATTCCTTCCAGCTTAGTATTATCTGCAAATTTGATGAGATCCCCTTCTATTTCCTCATCTAAGCCATTTAGCAAGATATTGAAGAGTACTGGGCCTAAGACAGAACCTTGTGGTACCCCACTGCTTACTTCCCTTGATGTAGAGTACCATTAAGGACTACTCATTGAGTACAGCTTGTCAGACAGTTACAAATTCATCTGGTGGTGATGCTGTCTATCCCACATTTTTCTAGTTTATCAAGAAGTAGATTGTGGTCTACTTTGTCAAATGCCTTGCAAAGTTAAATATACTATGTTCACAGCATTTCACTAATCTACTAGTTTGGTCATTTTGTCAAAGAATGAAATAAGATTGTTTTGGCATGAACTGTTTTTAACAAACACATGCTGGGTACTCCCTGCCTTGAAAGTTTATCCCTTTCCTCCCTGTCCACAAATGTTTTGTACTTATCCTTTTCTTCCTGGATTTCTTGGCCTTCAGTTGTCTGTCCACTGCTGGAGGTTTCAGGTATGATGTGCTGATGTGGGCACTCTGCTCCACTTAGCTGGTCTGCCATGCTGCTCTCAGCTGCTGCAGGTCTACCCCACTGCTCTCAGCCACTGCTGGAGGGACGCAACCTAGAACTAAGAAAAGATAAATAGATAGATAGATAGATAGATAGATAGATAGATAGATAGATAGATGGATGGATGGATGGATGGATGGATGATGGATGATGGATGATGGATGATGGATGATGGATGATGGATGATGGATGATGGATGATGGATAGATAGATAGATAGATAGATAGATAGATAGATAGATAGATAGATAGATAGATAGATAGATAAGAGAGTGGGGGAGATATTCTATGGGCAGGTTAAAAGGCCCAAATTATAATGAAGGTGCAACTCTCATTGCAGATATGGTGGTGCAGTGGTGAGAATAATCC
>WNWU01019756.1:0-15581 GCA_012654045.1 Ptyas mucosa
AAGCCTATTAGACCAAAAATGACAGCTCAGCTGGGAAATACAAGAACACAGTGACAGACACAACACCCCTTCCCACCCGGACCGCGCATGTGTAATCAGCCAAATACGCAGGACGGCGTCGGCAACGCCCTGATCTTCTTAGTGCAGAGTTGGCTGCGGTCGGGGGCAGAGCCGGAACTTCAGCCCTGGGAAGAGGAGGCGAATTCAAGCTGTCAGGAGCTGGGACGCCTGGATCAACACCTCCCTCCGGAACTGGGGGTAAGGCAACCGGCGGAACTGGTGCGCTCGGGGGCGGAATGGGACCCTGCACGGCTGTAGATGGAGGACTTGGTGTCTCAGGGAGCCGTCACGGAATGGCAGCATCGCCCACTCGCCACCTTAGTTGATTAATGTGGCATTTCCACACTCTCCCATCAGTGAGCTGGACCCTATAGGAGTAGGGGCCCGTTAGTTGCAGGATCCAACCCGGGTACCACCTCTCCTCTTGGTTGATGTTTAAAGCATACACCAGGTCCCCTACAGTGAAGGACCTAGCAGGCGAGAGGACCCCCTGCCGCCCCGATACGGCATATTCAGGGTGCAGGCGGTCCAGGGTGATCCGGAGTCGCCAACCCATGAGGAGCTCGGCAGGGCTATGCTTGGTGGAACGTGCCGGTGTGGAGTGTTGGGCCAGGAGGTACTGGTAAATCCTGCTGTGCCAATCGGAGCCCCCCAACCAGCATAATGCCTCCTTCGCCGATCTCACGGCCCTCTCCGCCAGCCGATTCGCTGCCGGATGGGAGGGGGCTGTGCGAGCGTGACGGATGCCCAATTTAGCTAGAAAAAACTGAAAGGGTGCGGACGTGAACTGCGGGCCATTATCGGTGACCACTAAATCCGGCAGACCATGGGCGGCGAAGAGGCTTTCCAAAATCCTAGTCACTGACTCTGTGGTGGAGTTTGACATGAGGGCCAGCTCCACCCACTTAGAATAGGCGTCCACGAGGATTAGGAAGGTGTGGCCCAAGAAGGGGCCCGCGAGGTCCAGGTGAACCCTCGCCCACGGGGCTCTGGGGGTTTCCCACTCCGAGACTGGGATGGAAGGGGGGCCTGGCCTATACAGTTGACAGGTGCGGCACCTGGCGACCCAGTCCTCGATGTCCCCATCGAGGCCGGGCCACCAAACGTAGCCCCTGCCCAAGGCTTTCATACGAATAATCCCAGGGTGGGCGTCGTGAAGACAAGCCAACACCCCCTCTCTCAATGTGGGGGGGACCACGATCCGATGTCCCCAAAGAGGCATCCCGCCTGCACAGACAACTCATGCTGTCTGCGAACAAAAGGCACAAAAACGGGATCTGGGTGTGAATGCGGCCAACCCCTGTGCGCCCAGTCTAGGACCTGTGCCAAGACAGGGTCAGATGCTGACTGGGACCTAACCTCTTCCGCCGTCACTAACGGAGCCAACTCTCCCACCAAGAATGCCGAACCCGCGGGGGAGGGGTCGTGGACTGGCAATGGGAGAGGGCAACGGCTAAGGGCATCTGCGTGCCCAATGGCCTTCCCCGGCTTGTACTGCAGTTTATAATTATAGGCGGCCAGGAATTCTAGCCACGACGACATGCGCGGGGACAAGACGGGAGGCGTTTGGCGGTCAGACACCAGCAAGCCCAACAAGGGCTTGTGGTCCGTCACGAGGGAAAAGGGGCAACCATAAACGTAATCGTGGAATCTTTTGATTCCCGCCACGGCCGCCAATGCCTCCCGATCAATTTGGCTGTAATTCCTCTCCGCCGCGGACAGCATGCGGGAGTAGTACGCAATCGGAGCCTCCGCCCCGCTAGGCAGCAGATGACTTAGAATGGCGCCCACCCCATACGGGGAAGCGTCACATGTCAACAGGAGAGGCATGCCGGCGTCATACTGCACAAGGACGGCATCTGACGAGAGCACGTCCTTGACAGCTTGAAATGAGGCAGCCGCCACCTGAGCCCATGCCCAGGGGATCTTCTTCTCCAAGAGCTGGTGTAGAGGCTCTGCGAGGAAAGCTTTATGCGGAAGGAAAACCACATAGAAGTTAAGGAGGCCAAGGAAAGCCTGCAGCTCGGCCTTAGACTTGGGTGTAGGCGCCTTCTTAATTGCCGCCACCTTGGAGGGCGCGGGCCGAATACCGGCCGTGTCTATAAGGAATCCCAGAAACTCTACCTGTGGAACTCCAATACGGCATTTCTCGGGCTTGAGCTTCAGCCCGGCAGTCCTAAAATGGGAAAGGACGGCCCTAACCTTGGAGATGAGTTCCGCCTGGTCCGCAGCCGCAATCAGGACGTCATCGAAATAGGGCACTACACCCTGCAGCCCCTGGAGCAGGCGCTCCATGAGGCATTGAAATATTCCTGGGGCCACAGAGACCCCGAACTGCAGCCACGTGCACTTAAAGGCCCCGCGGTGGGTTACTATTGTCTGGGCCAGGGCCATGTCCTCATCAACCGGAAGCTGCTGATATGCTTGAGCAAGGTCCAGCTTCGTGAAGACACGCCCCTGGCCCAGAGAGTGCAGCAGATGCTGCACCATGGGCACGGGGTAGTGGTTAGCTTGGAGGACCCTATTAAGGGTCGCCTTGTAGTCCGCGCAGATCCTAATGGATCCGTCGGGCTTTAGGGGGATAACTATAGGGGTCTCCCACTTTGCAAATTCCACCGGCTGCAATACCCCTTGCGCTATCAATTTATCTAACTCCAGGTTCACCTTGGCCCGCAGTGCAAGTGGCACCCTCCGAGGTTTCAGCCGGACTGGGGCCACCTGTGGGTCTAAGGTGAACGAAATAGGCAGCCCTGTGTATTTACCCAAACGGCCGTCAAACACCTCAGCAAATTCGTGGATCAGGTCAGCCGAGATGTCCACACCGGTTGTATGGATGCCCGTCACCCCAAGATGAAGAGCAGCAAACCAGTCTAACCCCAGCAAGCTGGGGAGACTGTCTCTCACAACGATCAGGGGAAGACGACCTGCAAAAGAACCATAAGCAACAGAAAATGAGCCAAAGCCAAGGGTCGGGATGGGGCGGCCTTGGTAATCCCTCAGTTTGACCGGACATGGCTTCAGGCGTCGTCTGGAGTAGGACGGGACCAACGCCTTGAGTGTAGACCACGCAATCAAAGAGCGAGAGGAACCCGTGTCCACTTCCATCCGGCGGGGAACAGCTTCCAGCAGGATCTCCAAGTAGATCTTGGATTTCGAGGACAGCGCGGAGGCTTGACTGATGTTCACGGCATTGACTTCTGACTCTAGGGACATGTCAATCGAGTCCTCACTGCGGCCGACCCGCTTCGCCTTCTGTCGCTTGGGAACGGGCTCCCCCAGAGGATCAGGAAGAGGGAGCGACACCCGGCAGACTCGAGACAAATGGCCGCGCTTCCCGCAACGACGACAGACAGCTGACTTAAACCTACAGTCGGCGCGGCTATGCTGTCCTCCGCACCCTAAACAACTGCCCTGGGCCAGCTTGGCCAGTGCGAGCCCTCTAGTCTTGCGTGCTGCTTTGAGCCGACTCACTCCCCCCTCCAGCTCCACGGATCCTTCCTCCTCCGAATCTTCGTAATGAATTGAATGCGGGGGGGCAGGGGAAGCGACGCCAGAGCCCGGCGGAGGGCCATTGGGCTGTGAGCACTGAATCTCCGCCGACGACTGAGCAGACATTTCAGCGGCCCTGGCCTCATCCAACGCTATGGACAGGGTCAAGTCTGGACGGGCCAGCAACCGCCGCTGCAGCTTAAGGTCCCTCACTCCACAAATCAGCTGGTCGAGAAGCATGTCATTCAGCTCGCGAAACTCACAGTGGGCTGCGGCCAAACGAAGAGAGGTAATGTATTCATTCATGGACTCGCCAGCCCTCTGAGACCTCTGATGGAAACCATGGCGGTGAGCGATCTTGGATGGCGTGGGGGAATAATGACTCTTTAGCTTTGCCAGCAGCGTTTCCCATGGCACTGAGAAGACCGGCTGCGGCGCCACCAGAGCTCGGGCGGTCACAAAGATCTCACGGCCACAAGAGCTCAGGAAATAGCCCTTCTTTCTCGAGCCGGACAGATCAGCCAGGTCATTAGCCTGGAGAAAGCACTCGAACCGCTCCAGGTACTCATCCCAGGTTTCAGAGCCCGGTTCAAACGGTGTGAATGGTGGCAGAGAGAAAGCCATAGCGTAGCACGTTCACCCGTACCTTCGTCGCCAGTTATTGTGTCTTGGAGGAAGCACACGGAGGCTGGTTGCTTCTAACAACTCTTTATTAACACAACGCTGAGTAATCTCTCAGAGAACTTACAGAACAGTCGCACCCCCCCCTTCTGACAGGCGCTTAAATAGCGGCCTGTCAGACGCCAGTAACCAATCCTGATGCTGGTAGCTTCCCACTTCCTCTGTTGCTAGCGGCTGGGCCAATCAACACCATCCCGCATGGGACAGCCCGGGGAGGGTCGTAGGTCCGAGGACACAACAACCAGCATTGCGCGAAAGCTATCCTTGCCGTGGTTATTATATGTAAAATGATATATATTATTCTTTTGTCATATTTCCCTTTAACTAGTACTAGGAAAAATAGTTCCGGGGCATTTTCTATCTGAAGTCCTGTTAATTCCTGTAACCACCTGTGTATTTTCTTCCAGTATTTTTTCGTTTCAGGGCACAACCACCATGTATGATAAAACAGAAATGGTATAGGGTCTCATCCTTAAGCAGGGAGTTGAACTAAAGTCCCTTCCAACTTTTACTCTTTTATTCTTTTCTTATAGTATATATATACAGAAAACAGGTTTCTGTTATTTTGATCATTGAGAAGGTACTATATAAAATCATGGTTTAGGTCTCTGTAGGAATTATTTAGGAAATCATGTTAGTTTACCCAATAAGAATGATAATTTAAATTACTTTTCATTGTCTGGTTCAAAAATAATCTAATTTTCAAGATACTTCTGTGTGGCTCATGAACTTTTAATATGTTCCAAAGTGAGTCTTCTGTCTCTATTTATTTGTTTGTTTGTTTGTTTGTTTGTTTGTTTGATTTATATGCCGCCCTTCTCCGGAGACTCAGGGTGGCTTACAATGTGTTAAGCAATAGCCTTCATACTTTTGTATATACCTGCTTAGTAGGGCTTTCAGCCAGTGGTGGGATTCTGCCACTTCGCACCACTTCGGGAGAACCGGTTGTTAACTTTCTGAGCAGTTTGGTGAACTGGTTGTTGGAAGAAATCATTAGGGCAGAGAACTGGTTGTTAAATTACTTGAATCCAACCACTGCTTTCACACACACACACACACACACCACCCTAAGCAGTGTTCTTTTTTATACAAAGTCAGCTTATTGCCCCACAATCCGGGTCCTCATTTTACCTACCTCGGAAGGATGGAAGGCTGAGTCAACCTTGAGCCTGCTGAGATTTGAACTCGCAGTAATTCAGGCAGCTGGCAGCTAAGTGCTACTTAACAGCACTTTAGTCTGCTGCACCACCAAGGCTCTTTAGAGGAATGAAGTGGTGGTCCTTCTTATAGATGGCATAAATAGTATGAAACAATGTTTGCAATGATCACTATCTCTCATCTATCTATTGAAGAGTACTTGAATCTCAGATTTTAAAGTTCTGACTAAGGGATTTCAGACTATCAAATAGCTTCGTTCAAATGAGGAAGGGTTAGATATGCTCTAGATATAATTACTTATTTAATTGTTGTTGTTGTTAGCCACAAAGTCGTGTCCGACCCATCGTGACCCCATGGACAATGTTCCGCCAGACCTTCCTGTCCTCAACCATCCCCGGAGTCCATTTAAGCTTACGCCGACTGCTTCAGTGACTCCATCCAGCCACCTCATTCTCTGTCGTGCCCTTTTACCCTCAATTATTCCTAGCATTAGGCTCTTCTCCAGTGAGTCCTTCCTTCTCATTAGGTGGCCAAAGTATTTGAGTTTCACCTTCAGGATGTGGCCTTCTAAAGAACAGTCAGGGTTGATCTCCTCTAGGACTGACCGGTTTGATCACCTTGCAGTCCAAGACTTGCAGGAGTCTTCTCCAGCACAATAGCTCAAAGGCCTGTTTTTTGGCGCTCAGCCTTCCTTACGGTCCAACTCTATGGTCCAACTTATTTAATTAGTGGACCTAAATCATAGGAATTGGTATAATTTCAATATTCATTTTGGTTTGGTTCATTGTTGTTTTTTAAATCTTTCCTTAACAATGCCAAATGAATAAAAGAGTTCATATTTACATCTGAATGCAATATCAGGTATCAAATTTATAAGGGTACATATTTAACAATTATTATAGGAATGGAAAAAATGAGTGAACGAAACTCCTCACTATCATCATGCTTTCGACTCCTTCTGTCTTTCATTCTTTTTCAAGTAGCTCCATTCATTTCTTCAAGGCATTTCTTTCAATAATTCAGCTGGGGAGAGAGTGTCCCTGAATGAGAAAGGGGAAGCAACAGGTGGATTCGACATCATCAACTTGATCACTTTTTCAAATAGATCCTTTCAGAGAATTAGAGTTGGAAAGCTGGATCCCAGTGCTACAAAAGGGAAGGAATTATTCATTGATGAAGATAGGATTGTCTGGCACCCAACTTTTAACCAGGTATGGAGGCATTTAATCAACCATACTTGCTTTTTTTTTTCATCTATTTATTTTATTCAAGGCAAACTTAAAATATGAAACTCAGAAATTTTTTTTAAAAAAAGGTTGAACAAGAAAAAACAACACAAAACAACCAAAACATTAAAAAAGAAAAAGGTGCATCCGAAAAGCCCAAAACATATACACATATAATTCCCCCCGATTAATACATTACTTGATTCCCACCCTTTCAGAAACAGCCCCCACCCCACAATTTTTAAACTGATGCATCTATTTACAAGTTATTGACCTTTCTTCTATATATTATATTAGTGACAAAATAGTTAATAGTAAGAATAATAATACTAAAACAAAACAAAATTAAAGTTTCAAAAGTCTCTTTTAACAAACTGTTACTGTAGAAAGTTTGCCACAGCATCACATCTATCCCAAATCATCCCCAAAATTAGAAATAGTCTGTCCTCGATCAAAAAACCACATTTGATGGGAGACTCCTCCCCAAGATGGTTGCTGCATAGTAAGAGCTTTTTTCCCCTCTTACCAACAGTTTGCTTATTTTACTGCCAAATCTGGTTTTCTGGCAGTACTGCTCCCTGGATGTGACTGGAAGTATTTAGGAATGACCCAAGATGACTTTTGGACAACCGTAGACCCAGTTGGGAAGTTGAGTCTTGAAGAAATCAGGAAGTAATCAAAAAATCACTGGGGATATACATCTTCCTGTCAGCAGTTTCATTTTCTTAAGCATGCCTGGGATCTTAACTTTCACTTTTCAATTTATTTATTTATTATTATTTTGGTTTAAAAGTTGATCAGTGGCTGAATGCTAATTTATTTCAATCCCTTGCTGGACTCTGGTTTTCTCTCTCTTTTTTTTTCTCCCTTTGATATATGTTGTTTTGGTTAACTCCCACTGTAAGGAAGCACAGCATGCCTTTGCACGGTGAAGAATTTTCACTTGACTTGTTTTAATATTAGAATTTCACCCTAGGATTTCTGTATTTTTGGAATTTTCAAAATATTTGCAAATTCGTTTTTTTAAAAAAAATGTTTCTTTTTATCTTGGATTGAAATATACAGAAACATTTAGAAATCCTCCCTTTGGTTTCCTTCTGCTTCCATGTTCTTTGCTCCCTGATAAAGTTTAACAGACTAAAAAATGGCCGAAACTTCAGAAAATATGTTCCAGTAGTATGCAGCTTCTAGCTGAAAGTCTCTCTAAAAAGTTTGATGAAATGATAATGATTGTGCAAAAAGATATGACAAAAATATACAACTTCAATCCAGTTCCAGACCAAAAAGATATTCTCACAGCTGGAGAAATAACTGAGTTGATTTGATCTGTTTCTCTGAGGTTTAAGCCTGAATAACCCTACACAGAAAGTGAAGAGGAACTAAAGAGCCTCTTGATGTGGGTGAAGAAGGAGAGTGCAAAAGTTGGCTTGAAACTAAACATTAAGAAGACTAAGATCATGACATCCAGCCCTCTCAATTCCTGGCAAATAGATGGGGAAGAAATGGAGGTAGTGCAGATTTTATTTTCCTGGGCTGCAAGATCACCACAGATAGAGACTGCAGCCAAGAAATTAAAAGATGCTTGCTCCTGGGGAGGAAAGCTATGGCAAATCTAGACAGCATACTAAAAAGCAGAGACATCACCCTGCCAAGAAAAGTGCATATAGTCAAGGCTATGGTGTTCCCAGTTGCAAAGTATGGCTCTGAAAGTTCGACCATAAGAAAGCCTGAGCGCCAAAGAATTGAGGCCTTTAAACTATGGTGCTGGAGAAGACTCCTGCGAGTCCCTTGGACTGCAAGGCGATCAAACCGGTCAGTCCTAGAGGAGATCAACCCTGACTGCTCTTTAGAAGGCCAGATCCTGAAGGTGAAACTCAAATACTTTGGCCACCTAATGAGAAGGAAGGACTCCATGGAGAAGAGCCTAATGCTAGGAATAATTGAGGGTAAAAGGGCACGACAGAGAATGAGGTGGCTGGATGGAGTCACTGAAGCAGTAGGCATGAGCTTAAATGAACGTTGTTCATGGGGTCGTGGTGGGTCAGACACAACTTCGCAACTAACAACAAGAACCCTACACTATTAGGATTCTGTTTGAATGGGGAAGTGAGAAATTCTCTCTTCCTATGAAGATTGCGGGTGATGGATGGATTTATTATACCTAACCAGAAAGCAGTTTTATCTGGACTTTGATGGGAAGATAGACTTATTCTGGAGACTGAACCTGTTGTATTTAATTAGACAACAATTGAAAAGAGATGACATTAATCAACCATACTTTAAGCAAGTATGAACTCATATTGAACATAGTCATTTTACAAATCTAATTTCTATTTTTAATATAAAAATAGCATATTTTTTTAAAACGAATGCTGTTAGTGGTCAAACATTCATCAGACTGACGAAATTATATTATTGTGTAAAAACCACATTTGCAAACTTCGGTTGCATTTCCATCAGAAATCACAAGAATGGCAATTCTTCCACCACATTGTCAACACATTCAATGATTTACTCACCTTGCCCTTCATACAGGAGGGCATACCCTTTGGGTATTATTTTATTTATTTATTTATTTATTTATTTATTTATTTATTTATTTATTTATTTATTTAATTTATTTATTTATTTATTAGGCTTATATGCCGCCCTATCTCACAATGGACTCAGGGCGGCTCACAATAATAAAAACAAGCCACAATATAAAATAAAGTCTAAAAATTTAAAAGATTTAAAATTAACCCTTAAAACCCCATTATCAGTCCAGGTCAAGGGATTTAAACAACCAAGTTTTTAATTCACAGCGGAAGGTGCGAAGGTCAGGCGCTAATCGGAGTTCCAAGGGAAGTTGATTCCAGAGGGTGGGGGCACCCACCGAGAAGGCTCTACCCCTGGAGGTCGCCAGCCGCCACTCTCTAGCTGACGGCACCCTGAGTAGGCCCTCTCTATGGGCGCGAACCGGGCGATGAGATATCGTTGCTGGCTGTAAGTGGTCCGCCAAATATCCTGGTCCTAGGCCATGTAGGGCTTTGTAGGTCATCACCAGCTCCTTGAATCTCACCCGGAGGGCAACTGGCAACCAATGCAAACTGCGCAGGAGAGGTGTAACATGGGAGTATCGGGATTCTCCCATCACAACCCGCGCGGCTGCATTTTGTACCAGCTGAAGCCTCTGAGTGGTCCTCAAGGGCAGCCCCATGTAGAGAGCGTTGCAGTAGTCAATCCGTGAGGTGACCAGCGTGTGAGTAACTGTGCGTAGGGCATCTCGGTCCAAGTAGGGGCGCAACTGGCGCACCAGACGTATCTGGGCAAATGCCCCCCTGGTCACGGCCGTTATCTGGTCTTCCAAGCTCAGCTGTGAGTCCAGAAGGACGCCCAAGTTGCGCACCCTATCTACAGGGGGCAAAACTTCACCCCCTATAGTCAGCGATGGCATCTCCCCACTGAACCGAGATGCTGGTACCCACAGCCACTCGGTCTTGGCCGGGTTGAGTTGCAATCTGTTTCTACCCATCCAGACCCTTACCGCTTCCAGGCACCGGGCCATCACATCGAGGGCATCACTGGGTTGGTTCGGGGTGGAAATAAAAAGCTGAGTATCATCCGCATACTGATGATACCTCACCCCAAAACCACGGATGATCTCCCCTAGCGGTTTCATATAGATGTTGAACAAAAGGGGCAAGAGAACCGACCCCTGAGGCACCCCACAAGTGAGTGGCCTCAAGGTCGATCTCTGCCCCCCTGCCAACACTGCTTGCGTTCAACCCGAGAGGTAGGAGGAGAACCACCGTAAAACAGTGCCTCCCACTCCCAACCCCTCGAGGCGACGCAGCAGGATACCATGGTCGACGGTATCGAATGCCATCGAAAGATCTAATAGGACCAGAACAGAGGAATAACCTCTGTCCCGGGCCCTCCAGAGATCATCCACCAGAGCGACCAATGCCGTCTCCGTGCTGTACCCGGGCCTGAAACCCGATTGGTACGGGTCGAGGTAATCCACTTCATCCAGGACCAGCGGGAGCTGATGTGCCACCACATTCTCAACAACCTTCGCTAAAAAGCGAAGGTTGGAGACTGGACGAAAATGATTTAATACAGCTGGATCCAAGGCCGGCTTCTTGAGGAGGGGCCTCACCACCGCCTCCTTCAAGGTGGTCGGAAAGTTCCCCTCCCTCAAAGAAGCCGTTATCACTGCCTGGATCCAGCCTCGTGTCACCTCCCTGGCTGAATAAACCAGCCAGGAGGGGCACGGGTCCAACACACAGGTGGCCGCACTCAGCTTTCCCATGATCCTGTCCACTTCCTCTGGGGTAACAGAATCGAACTCTTCCCAAAGCACAGGACCCGCTGTCTCACCCCCGTCTGACTCTGTCCAGTCGGAGTCCAAGCCGTCCCGAATCCGAGCGATTTTGTCCAACAGGTGCTGACCAAACTCCTCGGCTCGTCCCTGTAAAGGATCTTCCCTCACCCTCTGATTTAAGAGGGAGCGGGACACCCTGAACAGGGCAGCCGGGTGATTCTCTGCTACATCTTTTTAATGTACATTATAAATCCCAGTTAATTCAACATCAATTTTGGAAGGCAATAATAATTTCACTCCATTAAGGAGAAAAATCAGAAACTGTTTTAAAAACTCTCCTTTTCAAAACCTTTTATGTGTCAGGTTTCGATGTAATCTCAAATAAATTTCATTCTCAAACACAAAGTCTTTGATGAATCTCTCATTTATTGAAGAATTTACGATCCGACCTAAACTCATATGCAGCCAAAACTGATTCTCTGAAACCAACCCCTCCCCTTCTGCCTCTCAAAATCTCAATGCCCATTGGCCATCTTCCAAGTCAGTCTCTTCTGACAACTACTTCAGATCACAGGAATGTCCCCCTCCCTTCATCACCTGGGTAACCCTATCTATTAAGGGGGAGAAGAACACTAGAACAAATGCCAAGCTACTAAAACTTCAAACTGCTTCTGCTAGCTCTCTTTTTTTTCTTCTCTCTTAGATCTTCATGGCAGCGATGAAAATAGAACAAGTTAGATCGCTGACATCATGCTTATCACCAGGATCTTCCATTGTCTCGGTGCAATGACCCTTGTTTCCCTGGATCCTGGAAGAAAGGGATCGAGGGGGATCAGTTCTGCTGCTATGACTGTGTTCCCTGCCCAGAAGGGAAGATTTCAAATCAAAATGGTAGGTTAGAAATTCTACCAATATTCATTAGACTTAAGCAAACTTTAATAAACTACTTTCGGATGCATTAGATTAATAAAGTGGGTTTCAATAATATGGAATGCCTAGATGACAAATTCCTTGACTTTTCTTCCAGATATGGATGACTGTTTTGAATGTCCAGAAGATCATTATCCAAATGAAGAAAAGAATGGATGCATCCTGAAATCGGTGGTGTTTCTAACCTTTGAAGAAACTTTAGGAATTTGTTTAGCCTCAGCAGCTCTTTGTTTCTTCTTCTTGACATCTTGGGTACTTGGAACTTTTATTAAGCACAGGGATACTCCTATTGTCAAAGCCAACAACCGATCCTTAACTTACACCCTCCTTGTCTCTCTTCTGCTCTGTTTTCTCTCCTCTTTCTTCTTCCTCAGCCAACCTGGCAAAGTGACCTGCCTTCTCCGACAATCAATGTTTGGCATTACTTTCTCAGTGGCCATTTCTAGTGTACTGGCCAAAACCATCACAGTGGTTGTGGTTTTCATGGCCACTAAACCAGGATCTCAGATGAGGAAATGGGTGGGGAGAAGATTGGCTTTTTGGACTGTCCTTTCTTGCTCTCTCTTCCAAGTATGGATTTGTATACTTTGGTTGTCAACATTTCCTCCATTCCCTGAGTTGGACATGCACTCAGAGCTCCAAGAAATGATTTTACAATGCAATGAGGGGTCAGCTTTCTTCTTCTACTGTGTCTTGGGCTACATGGGTATCTTGGCCATTGCCAGCTTTATTGTGGCTTTCCTTGCCCGTAAATTACCCAACAGTTTTAATGAAGCTAAGTTCATCACCTTCAGCATGTTGGCCTTCTGCAGTGTGTGGATCTCCTTTTTTCCATCCCATTTGAGCACAAAAAGAAAAGCCATGGTAGCTGTGGAGGTCTTCTCCATCTTGTCCTCCAGTGCTGCATTACTAGGATGCATATTCTTGCCAAAGTGCTACATTATTGTTGTACGGCCTGAGCTAAACCACAGGGAGCAACTCATAAAGAGGAACTAATACCCCATGTGATCTTTCTGACTTAGCAGAACTTTTCAAAAAAGGAATAGAAAGACTGCTGCCTACAGGACAGTTATATACAATTTAGAAACATAGACATTTTTATTTATGTTAAATAATTATTTATATAAGATATTTGTGATTATTAACTTTTATTATGGTTAGCCATTCCAAAGTAAGTTCTCATGTTGCTGCATTTCCATCGTTTTCCGAGATTCTTTAACCTAATCCTTTCCCGATTTCAACACTCCTGTTGAACTTGACTTTGATCAAGCTGTCTTGGTTTCTGTTAGGATATTTCAGATATTAACTCAAGCAACATTCAATGTTTGCAGAGACATTTTCATGGTTTTTATACTTTCAACTCACAAAGCACTATATAAATATAGTAAAAAGATGATTGCCATTGTTTGAATATATATTTAACACAGTATTATAAGATATTTGTTTGGATTGGTTAGAGTTCTTTGAAATTTAAAATATCCTGTATATTTAATTGCATTTAAGAAAAAAGGCTTTCATACTGGGTCATAACCATTCACTCTCTACATATAAATCTGTAAACTGTTATCAGGTATTAATAATATGGGAAATTTATTGAACCGAAGTGAAATTTTGGTAGCAACCAAATAAGCCAATGCATTCCTAGGCTGCATTGATAAAGAGATGGAAGCAAGATCGCTTGACGTTCTACTACCACTTTACAAAGCCTTAGTAAAACAACACTCAGAAACCTGCATCCAGTTCTGGTCCCCAAAAAAACGAACATATTGAAATTCTGGAAATAATGCAGAAAGGGTGATTAGATGGCTGAAGGCTAAAACATATTAATAGTAATAGAACTTAGACATATATACTGCTTTACAGTGCTTTACAGTCCTCTCTAAGCAGTTTACAGAGTCAGCGTATGAGTTTGGGTCCTCATTTTACCCACTTCAGAAGGATGGAAGGCTGAGTCAACCTGGTGCGATTTGAACTGCCAAATTGCAGGCAGCTAGCAGTCAGCTGAAATAAGCTGCAGTACGGCACTCTAACCGCCGCACCACTGAGGTTCATAATAACAATTACAAGAATTGGGTATGTCTAGTCTAATGAAGAGACGGTGACATGATAGAACTTTTGCAATATTTTAATCAATCAGAATAGAGCTGGAAGGGACTTTAGAGGTCTTCTAGTCCAATCCACTGCTCAAGCAGAAGACACTATACCATTTCAGATAGTTGCTCGTCCAGTCTTTTCTTAGAAACCTCCAGAGATGAAGCACCCACAACTTCTGAAGGCAAGCTGTTCCACTGGTTAACTGTCTTCAGTGTTAGGAAGTTTCTCCTTAATTCCAGGTTGCTTGTCTCCCTGATTAGTTTCCATCCACTATTTCTTCTCTTGCCTTCTTGTGCTTTGGAAAATAAATTGATCCCTTCTTCTTTATGGCAGCCCCTCAAACACTGCTCTCATGTCACCCCTAGTCCTTCTTTTTTCTAGACTGGCCATACCTAATTCCAGAAATCGTTCTTCACGTTTTGCTCTCCAGGCCCTTAATCATCTTAGTTGTTCTTCTTTGCACTTTTTCCAAAGTCTCGACATCCTTTTTGTAAAGCGGTGACCAAAATTGGATGCAGTATTCCAGGGGTGGTCTTACTAAGGATTTATAAATCCAGTACTAATACATCACATGATTTTGATTCTATACCTCTGTTTATACAACCAAGGATCATACCAGTTGTTTGGCTGCTGCAGCACATTGCTGCTCATGTTTAAGTGATTGTTCCCTTTGGATCTTGATTTTGTCTTCTGGGGTATTGGCTATTCCTTCCAGCTTAGTATTATCTGCAAATTTGATGAGATCCCCTTCTATTTCCTCATCTAAGCCATTTAGCAAGATATTGAAGAGTACTGGGCCTAAGACAGAACCTTGTGGTACCCCACTGCTTACTTCCCTTGATGTAGAGTACCATTAAGGACTACTCATTGAGTACAGCTTGTCAGACAGTTACAAATTCATCTGGTGGTGATGCTGTCTATCCCACATTTTTCTAGTTTATCAAGAAGTAGATTGTGGTCTACTTTGTCAAATGCCTTGCAAAGTTAAATATACTATGTTCACAGCATTTCACTAATCTACTAGTTTGGTCATTTTGTCAAAGAATGAAATAAGATTGTTTTGGCATGAACTGTTTTTAACAAACACATGCTGGGTACTCCCTGCCTTGAAAGTTTATCCCTTTCCTCCCTGTCCACAAATGTTTTGTACTTATCCTTTTCTTCCTGGATTTCTTGGCCTTCAGTTGTCTGTCCACTGCTGGAGGTTTCAGGTATGATGTGCTGATGTGGGCACTCTGCTCCA
The DNA here is from genome assembly GCA_012654045.1 of Ptyas mucosa. Lineage (NCBI taxonomy): Eukaryota > Metazoa > Chordata > Lepidosauria > Squamata > Colubridae > Ptyas > Ptyas mucosa. The sequence continues at coordinate 15,188 of WNWU01019756.1, forward strand.
CTTAGCTGGTCTGCCATGCTGCTCTCAGCTGCTGCAGGTCTACCCCACTGCTCTCAGCCACTGCTGGAGGGACGCAACCTAGAACTAAGAAAAGATAAATAGATAGATAGATAGATAGATAGATAGATAGATAGATAGATAGATGGATGGATGGATGGATGGATGGATGATGGATGATGGATGATGGATGATGGATGATGGATGATGGATGATGGATGATGGATGATGGATAGATAGATAGATAGATAGATAGATAGATAGATAGATAGATAGATAGATAGATAGATAGATAAGAGAGTGGGGGAGATATTCTATGGGCAGGTTAAAAGGCCCAAATTATAATGAAAGTGCAACTCTCATTGCAGATATGGTGGTGCAGTGGTGAGAATAATCC
>WNWU01019757.1:0-10917 GCA_012654045.1 Ptyas mucosa
GGTTTCATAGTTGTTTAAATAATTGAAGGAATTTGATTAATCCCAATAGCCTATTTTCATTTCGCTTTGGTTCATTCTTATCATTGTACATGTACATTTCTATTAAATATCAATTATCAAATTTCTAAGTGTACATATTCAATAATTATTATAGGAATGGAAGGAATGCATCAATGAATCTTGAATACCGTGTTCCCCTTTCTATTACATTGAATTCAACTCCCTTTCTCTTTCATTCTGTTTCGAGTAGCTCCATCCATTTCTTCAAGGCATTTCTTTCAACAATTCAGCTGGGGAGAGAGTGTTCCTGAATGAGAAAGGGGAAGCAACGGGTGGATTCGACATCACCAACTTGATCACTTTTCCTAATAGATCTTTTCAGAGAGTTAGAGTTGGAAAGATGGATCTCCAGGCTCCAAAGGGGAAAGAATTATACATTGATGAAGATGTGATTGCCTGGAACCCAGTTTTTAACCAGGTATCAAATTACTTAATTGGCTATGATTAATCCATTAGGATACCATATTGAATGCACTCTGTTTACAAATCTGATTTCTGTTTTTTTTTTTAACAAACAATGGAATATTCTTTTCAAATGTTGATGATCAAACATTGGTCAAAAATTACAAACTGTTTTAAGTATCTCCAATTTAAAATCCTTTTATGTTAAATAATTAAATGCCTCATCCATAGGGGTAGAAACTTAAGACCCTGAAGAAGAATGGAGAGATCTAGTATTAATATTGTCAATCAAAAGAAGCATCCAATCAGTGTATATTAGTCTCCGCCTACATAGTATATAAGTAGATGTACCAACGGTTATTTTGTATAGTTGTTAAATATATTGGATGGATACAATAAATATATTTACTTAAACGAAGAATATGGTCTCTGAATATTATTGGGTCAGATCCTTAATTCATTAACATTTTATGCTTCTCATCAGCTGCCTCCACTTTCTCGATGTAATGACCCTTGTTTCCCTGGATCCTGGAAGAAAGGGATTGAGGGGGATCAGTTTTGCTGCTATGACTGTGTTCCATGCCCAGAAGGGAAGATTTCAAATCAAAATGGTGGGTTAAGCATTCTACATCACTTACCAATTTTCATTAGACTTAAGCGAACTTTAATAAACTACTTTGATGCATACAAATAGTAAGCTGATTTTCAATCATTTGGAATGTCTAGGTGACAAATTCCTTGATTTTCCTTCCAGATATGGATGATTGTTTTGAATGTTCAGAAGATCATTATCCAAATAAAGAAAATAAAAGCTGTAACCTGAAACTGCTGGTCTTTCTAACCTTTGAAGAAACTTTAGGAACTGGTTTATCCTCAGCAGCTCTTGGTTTCTTTTTCTTGACATCTTGGGTACTTGGAACTTTTGTTAAGCACAGGGATACTCCCATTGTCAAAGCCAACAACCGGTCCCTCACCTACACCCTGCTTGTCTCTCTTCAGCTCTGTTTTCTCTCCTCCTTGTTGTTCCTCAGCCAACCTGGCAAAATAACCTGCCTTCTCCGACAATCAATGTTTGGCATCACTTTCTCAGTGGCCATTTCTAGTGTACTGGCTAAAACCATCACTGTGGTTGTGGCTTTCATGGCCACTAAACCAGGATCTCAGATGAGGAAATGGGTGGGGAAAAGATTGGCTTTTTGGACTATTCTTTCCTGTTCTCTATTCCAAGTATGGATTTGCATTGTTTGGTTGTCAACATCTCCCCCATTCCCTGAGTTGGACATGCACTCAGAGCTCCATGAAATGATTTTACAGTGCAATGAGGGGTCAGCTTTCTTCTTTTATTGTGTCTTGGGCTACATGGGTATCTTGGCGATTGCCAGCTTTATTGTAGCTTTTCTTGCCCGTAAATTACCTGACAGCTTTAACGAAGCCAAGTTCATCACCTTCAGCATGTTGGCCTTTTGTAGTGTGTGGATCTCCTTCTTTCCAGCCTATCTGAGCACAAAGGGAAAAGCCATGGTAGCTGTGGAGGTCTTCTCCATCTTGTCCTCCAGTGCTGCATTGCTGGGTTGCATATTCCTGCCAAAATGCTACATCATTGTTTTCAGACCTGACCTAAATCACAGAGAGCAACTCATAAAGAGGAAATAGTACCCCAAGTGTACATGTATAAATCTGAACTAGACTGTGTTATTTCTCTGTCATAGAATATACACTATGTGGGTATGAGTGTATATGCAGAATTTTTATTTATTTATTTATTTATTTATTTATTTATTTATTTATTTGTTTGTTTGTTTTATTTTTGTCATGTTTATGTAATATATATTGGAGGTGGTGGCCCTTTGAGAGCTGTAGGCAGCAAAATGTCATGGTAATGTAGCAATAGCAATAGCACTTAGACTAATATACTGCTTTACAGTGCTTTACAGCCCTCTCTGAGCAGTTTATAGTTTCAGCATATTGCCCCCAACAATTTTGGGTCCTCATTTTACCCACCTCAGAAGGATAGAAGGCTGAGTCAATCTTGAGCTTGGTGAGATTTGAACTACCAAATTGCAGAAATCCGGCTGTCAGCAGAAGTAGCCTGCAGGACTGCACTCTAACCACTGTGCCACCGCAGCTCCTTGTATGATGTATGATGATTAGTGTACATTTAAAATGACAATAAAGGTATTCTAAGTCTAAATTGCTACATTTTTACCATTTTCCAAGATTCTTTCATAAAGCACTACTTAAATATAGTAAAAGGCTAATTTATTAGTTTTAATAAAGCCAAGTTCATCGCTTTCAGCATGTTGGCCTTCTGTAGTGTGGGGATCTCCTTCTTTCCAGCCTATCCGAGCACAAAAGGAAAAGCTGTGAAGGTCTTGTCCTCCAGTGCATATACTACTACAGTAAGTTGAAATACTCTCTATGGTGCAGCGGTAGGAGGTCACCAGCAGTTTTCTATTTAGTTGTTGTTTCCTGAGAAATCTCAGGTAGAATAATCTCTGGTGGGCCCTTTTGACCAGTGCTGCAATGTAAATGCCCCAGGTCACATCCTCTTTTATGATAACACCCAGAAACTTAAAACTGGCCACTTGCTCCACTCAGTCTTCATTGATAAGCAAGGGCTGGATGTCTGATCTCTTCCTTCTATAGTCCACTATAAGCTCCTTGGTCTTATTGGTGTTGAGGACCAAGTTATTGTCTACACACCACGAAAGCAACCAGTCCACCTCATCTCGATAGGCAGACTCATCCCCCCTGCCCCCCAGAGATGAGTCCCACCACAGTTGTATCATCTGCAAATTTAGTAATAGTATTACTAGCATGAGTGGGAATGCAGACATGCACATAAAGAGTAAGGAACTCAACACACAACCCTATGGTGTACCAGTGTTAAGAATAAGGGCTGAAGACATATGATTATCTAATCTCACCATCTGAGAACAGCCAGACAGGAAATCTGTATTTAGTATTTGGTAAAGTATTTAGAAGGTGATCTTTTGTGTCCACAAACATACCTTGTGAGAAAAGTAAGAGTCAGAGAAGAAAGTTTATTTTCCCAATTGCAAATACTCTCTAAATTATGTGGTTCCATTGGCACTTATTTGTTCAGAAAATGTAAGGAGTGTTGAAAAGCAGGTAGGAAGTTGCTATTCCTGACAGGATATGTGATTACTTACATCTCACCATTCACCTCATGCCTATGTAACCATAGCCCAGAGGTAGGTTTCAGCAGGTTCTGACCAGTTCTGGAGACCTGGTAGCGGAAATTTTAGAGTAGTTCAGAGAACCAGTAAATACCATCTCTGCCCGCCCCCATCTATTCTCTGCCTCCCAAGTCCCAGCTGATCGGGAGGAAATGGGGATTTTGCAATAACCTTCCCCTGCCATGCCCACCAAGCCATGCCATACCACACCCACCAATCCACATCCACAGAACCGGTAGTAAAAAAGTTTGAAATCCACCACTGTCATAGCCTGACTGTATTTCTTGACTGTACCACTGGTATCTTTGACATAATAACAGCAGAACAGCAATTGCCTCAGTTCTAATATACAAAACTAAATTAATAGACAACGATTTTAAAAAAATGATCTTTAAAGAATCTCAGGAAGTACTGCAGGTGGTCTCTACCACTGTTCTTAATTGCTGTAACAATTTCACCCTCTTCACGGCTAAAGTCCATGATGATATTCCATCTACCATTGTTTCCTTTTTAAATAATAATAATAATAATCCTTTCTGTTCTTTGGTTATATAGTAGAAACGAAAAGTAATTGAAATTTTTAGTTTGGTTACAGCTGGAAAAAGAGATTTGGGGAGAAAAGAATAAGGGAGAAATAGTTGGTAAACAAAATTAAATTTCAGCCAAATTGGACCAAAAAGTATGGAATGGATGCAGCAAAGGGTGAAATTTTCCTGGAAATCTCCTGCTGTTTATATTTACTAACACCATTCTTTGGTTTTGTGTTGTACTTGTATTTTTGCTTAGCAACTCTTTGGTACTCCCTCCCTCCAGAGGAAACCTCTTCCAAATTTAAGCAGTGAGAATGTTCTCTCCCTCTGCATTTCACACACAGTAAAGCAGAACTGTCTTCTACCATAAAGATGATGATATGAAGAGCCAAGTTTGAAATAAATATTAGGCTCCATTGCCTCTTTTCTCCTCCATCCATCCTATCATGTGAGACGAAAGTTATTTCTCAATTGCTGTGCCTATTAATGGCTTTTGGAATGGACAAGTAAAGCCAATCAGAAGGCAGCTGATGGATTTGAATCTCCCTGGCTTTCAATGTTCCCTCCCCTAACTGTCACAGTTGACAGTATAAAAGGAGATTCTTGACAGAAAACCGTTGGAAGTTCAGAAGGCAGTTGGCAGTTAGGAGTGTTCTGTTCAGCTCTTCCGTTAGAAAACTGTGGGCAGTTTGGAAGTCAATTAGAAGGGCAGTTCTGATGCAGTTCTGATGGTTTACAAGACTATTTCTTCTGAGGAAGAATAGCCAGAACTAACATTGTGTGTGTGTGTGTGTGTGTGTGTGTGTGTGTGTGTGTGTGTGTGTATCTGACAGGATATTTAAGCAAAGTAATGAAATACTATTTAATATTTGAATAGATATTGTTTTTATTTTTATGTAAATAAAAACATTTATTGTTAACTGCTTCAGAGGTTCATTTGTTAAAGTAGATCTTAATAGAGATAAAGGTTTTACGGTACATTGATTTATTTACACCTCGACATATCAACTAAATATTTGCAGTTAAAATGTAAACCTGCATGTTGATTTCTGGAATTTTCAATTCTGTTGTGTTCATCAAGGACAATAAAATGAAATCTGATTCTCCAGAGGAGGAAAAGATGAGAGGGAGAGAGGGAGAGAGATTTTTTTAAAGAAATGAGAACAACTTTCCTCTCTTTGGAAATTGTGAGGTGTAGATGACCACAGATTTTACTATGGAGTTAAATCCTCTGTTGGAATTGGTCCACAAAAGGTTTGAAACCCATAGGAAGATCTAAGGCTGCAGACATTTCCAAATAGAATAACAAATCTATTTCCAGTTCATACCTAAGTTAAGTAAAAATGTCACCCAACCTATACATTGTGGAAACAATAGAGGTGACCCCCTCTGATATGGACAGAAATCTTACAAAACTTCTTAAAATGAAGGAATGCCAAAATATCTATGCATCTTAATGCTATGCAAATGAAAGTGAACAGCATTTATCATTCATTGTCAACAAGTAAAACAAATTTTAAAAATCAAGTATATTTTGTACTCCAAAGTCCCCTCTGTACATTTTATAATCAATTATGCATTTCAAAAAGCATTTAAACATCAGACACTTATTCTCTCATCAAAGTAATCATCCTCTACAGAAATCACCATATTTTTTCAACTAGGTAAAAACATCAAAACTGCGCAGAAGGCTATTTCAGTTCAACAACAATCAACGTATTGTGAACCCAAGGGGATTGGTACGAGGATAATAATGGCTGTGTGTCAGAGTCATTGCTACAGGTTTCCTCCCTCTATTCTCCTCTGCCAGAATATCTGTTCAAACCCTGATGATACTCAAGACATAAAGTTGCATTCTCATAGATATCCAAATACCCAATGATGGATTTTCTGATTAGGTGTACTCTCCAATATAAACCTTGAATTAATCACTGGATTAACTATTGGAATAATACAACCTTTATTGTAGGATGGGATGAAAGCTGGAAACATTTTCAATAGTGAAGATGTTGCTCCTTCTAGTGTTCCTGGTGAAGAAAATAGTGACTCTGAGCTGCCCAACAAGTGATGCTTTCCTTGTTCCACATGAGTGGTACCAATGTGGTGACCTTGTCATTGGTGGGATAGTGTCCCACATCTTTTACAACCTTTATGAAATTAATTTTAAGGAGCATCCTTATATAACATCTTATGACATACCAAAGTAAGATTATTTTCCCCCTCATCTTAATCAGTTTCCCCAAAATTGCTTATGAGAGTAAAAGGTTTTCAGTATAAATGTAGGCTTTATATTATTATTATTATTATTATTATTATTATATTATATTTATATACCGTTCTACTCCCGGGGGACTCAGGGCGGTGTACAGACAAATGATAAAATACATATAATACAAATATTTTAAAGAATTGATTAAAATACAATTAAATAATTTGGTCTTAAACCTAAAATTAAAACTCTATCTGATAAATATCTGATCTAAGTGTCTCAGTCTTTCAATTGTTTCTAACTGTGGCAGAATAAACAATTTTCTTTACTTTATCGTAAAGTGTTCATCACATAATGTATGAAACTTTGGTGCAAAACATCTTCTGAAGAACAATTAATAAGCTTAAAGTAACTTAAGCTGGATTTTTTTTAAAAAAATCAGTATTGTCAATCTTAACAAAGCATACATAGAATAAATGACTGATACATGATGGAATTGTTCATATTCCATTTTCTGGAAAAAAAAAGTTAGTAAATAAATGGGGTTCCATGAATGGGGTTTCTATTTCTTGTAGCAGGTATTTGTTGCAAATCATGCAAATATTGCAGAAAAAGCAAATTTGAACTTTGTTCAAATCATTCAGCATTTTAGAAAACATGTTAGTACAAATTATTCAGCATTTTAGAAGACTTATTTTCTTGCTTTCTTCACTGGAGAAAGAAATCTTTGTTATTCGTATAGAAAGGATGCCACCTTATGAGATTGGTCAATTTCCTTTTTTAACTGGGGTATTTAAATCATTTGCAGTGTAATAACTAAGTTCTACCAGCACATCCTTGCCATGGCCTTTGCTGTGAAGGAGATCAATGAGGAATCCCAGATCTTACCTAATGTCACTCTTGGGTTCCACATCTATGACAGTTACTGTCATTCAAGGATGACCTATCGCAGTACTCTGGACCTGCTTTTCAAATCCCAGGAATTTGTCCCTAACTACAAATGTGATAGCCAGAAAAATCTTATGGCTATCATTGGGGGATTGGATTTTGTCACATCATCTTATATAGCTGAAATTATCGGATTCTTCAAGATTCCACAAGTAAGTTCTGAAGGGGTTGAGAAGAAAATTCTTAATCTTATTGTTGCTATGGAATAATTAATGGGCATCAAAGATTAGGCTCAGGTTTCTGTTAAGATGTTCTGCATGGCTTAAGGTCTACTACTTATCATTTTTTTCTGAAACGACAATGCCAGCTACAGGAAGTGAGTATCAAGGCTCTGAATATCATAGCTGAGGGAAGATTTGAATGGCTTCTATTAAAACAATTGCTCTAGTACATCTGTTTTAAATGGTTCCAAGATATTTGTTTCTATATTCTTTAAAGAATGGTAGGGGGAAATGATACTTGGATATATTTTATATGAAATCTAGATAGGAAGATTAAATTTAATAAAAAGACTCAACAGAATTTTAATGGACTTTCTTTCAGCTCACATACGGCTCATTAGCCCGAGAGGAAATTCAGACTAGTAAACTCTCTTCAGTTTATTTCATGGTCCCCAAAGAGGACCATCAGTACATTGGGATTGTACAACTACTTTGTCATTTCAAGTGGAGGTGGATTGGGATTTTTGTTGTTGATAACAACAATGGAGAAAATTTCTTACAGAAAATGCAGCCCTTACTTTCAGAGAATGGAATCTGTTCATCGTTCATAGAAAGGCTTGCTCAACAACTCCACTTGGAAGGCTTCCCAGAAATTTACCAGATGATCTCCATTATTTCCATTAATATGATGAATAGCAAAACCAATGCATTTCTTGTCTACGGAGAATCCTGGACAATTATATGGCTAAGATTTGTAATATTTCTGGTAGATCCTGAAAGCAAGGAAACTGCCTTATTAAGAAAGGTGTGGATCATGACTTCACAGATTGATTTTGTATTATCAGGCATTCAAATCACATGGGATCTGAAGATGTTCAATGGGGCTCTTTCCTTCACTGTTCACTCAACAGCAGTTGTAGGTTTCAAGGAATTTCTTCAGACCATCTATCCTCTTTCAGTCGACAGAGATGGGTTTCGGCAGAATGTTTGGGAACAATCATTTGATTGTTCATTTCCAAAACCAGAGTTACAAGGAACGGACAATACTCAGTGCACTGAGGAGATGAAGCTGGAGGATCTTCCTGCACCTATATTTGAAATGGAAATGACTGGCCAAAGCTACAGTGTCTACAATGCTGTTTATGCTGTGGCTCATGCTTTGCAGGCTCTACACATCTTGGCGTTCAATAGGAAGAAAACTCTGATGGGTAAAATACCCGATTTTCCAAATCTGCAACCTTGGCAGGTATTCCCTTTGCATTTGACACCTCTTTTTATTTCAATGAGCAGTTTGACATAGAATTGTTTTTTGAACCCATTGTTGAAGGTCTTAATATTTTTTGCATATTAATTTATAATTCTGCAACTTACTGTAACTATGATAAAAATGTAGAAATAAAGAAACATTTATTGAACTTCCCATCAAAGGTCCTGGGTGCTCCATAACTGGAGATTTTTATGAACAGATTAGGCAGCCATTTGTCTGAAATGTTGTAGGGTCTTCTCCTTGAGCAGGGTGTTGTACTAAAAGATCTCCAAGGTCCTTCAAACACTGTTATATTGTGTGGTATAAAATAGATTCAGAATAGCTGGATAATGTTGTTATTCTGTCATTCGGTTATTCTGATATTCTGATCATCCAGAATCTACTATAAAAATCATGCTTTAGTTGTCGGTAGGAGTTCTTTAATAAATCACCATAGCTTGCACAATAGGAGATAGTTAAAATGATAATTTAAATTACTTTTCGTTGTCTCTTCCAAAAATAATCGAATCGCTTTCTGTGTGGCTCCTGAACTTTTCACGAGTGACAAGCTGACCTTTTTGTCTTTATCAGAGATTTAGAGGAGTAAAATCAAAGTTTTACTTTTTATTTTTACACGGGGCATCCATGCTATGAACCAAACCTATGTTTGGAATAATTTCTACCAGAAGTGAAATCTTCCCTACCGGTTGGGAAGTGCTTTGTGTGCACGCTTGGACTCTCTGCGCATGCGCAAAACCTGCACAAAACAAGGAAGTAACAACGTTCGGCTGGGTGGGCGGAGCCTCACACTGCCGCTGCTATCGGTTCTTTGAACCACGGCCTCCACCACTACCGGTTTCACCGAACCAGTCCAAACTGGTAGCATTTCACCCCTGGCCTCTACCTTACTTTTATCTACCGAAGAAAGCTTGAGTTCTAAAATAAAGGAAGTTAGTCAGAACTCAGATTCTCAAATAACTTTGCACCAATGAGGAAAGATTAGATATGAACTACAGATAGTCCTTACTGTAGACTTACAACAATTCACTTACTGTCCGTTTGAAGTTACAACAGCACTGATAAAAGTGAGTAATGACCATTTTTCACCCTTATGACCGCTGCAAGCATCCTCATAGACATGTGATCAAAATTCAGATGCTTGGCAACTGAGTCATATTTATGACAGTTGCAGTGTCCTGGGGCCATGTGATCATCTTTTGTGACCTTCTGACGAGCAAAATGTCAGAAAACAAAATGTCAGAAAACAAAACAAGACCCGATGGCCTAGAAGTGGAGCTCTTGCCTCACAATCAGGAGGCGGTGAGTTCGATCCTAGGTAGAGGCAGATGTAGAGTCTCCTGATTGGACTCGATGACCTGCAGGGTCCATTCAAACTCTGTTAATCTGTTAAAAAAAAAATGCTTCGCGCTCGTGCTTATTATTTATTATTATTATTTATTATTATTATTTATTATTTAAATTTTTATACCGCCCTTCTCCCGAGGGACTCAGGGCGGTGCACAGCCACAATAAAACACATATATGCATAAAATTTAAAAACAATTTAAAACATATTAAATAATTTGGCCCTTATATTAAAAAACTAAAACACCCATTAAAATTCATTATTTAAACCAGCCAAGCCTGTTGAAACAATAAGGTCTTAAGGACACAGCAAAAGGTACGTAGGTCAGGGATCATACGTATCTCCGGGGGCAATTCATTCCAGAGGGCAGGTGCCCCCACAGAGAAGACTCTCCCCCTGGGGGTCGCCAGTTGGCATTGTTTGACCAACGGCACCCTGAGGAGTCCCTCTCTGTGGGAGCGTATTGGCCGGTGGGAGGCTATCGGTGGCAGATGGTGATCTCATAAGTAGTAGTAAGTAGTAGTAAGCTTGGACCCTCTGCATATGCACAAAGCCTGCGCAAAACCAGGAAGTAATGACATCTGTCCAGGTGGTTGCAGCCTCACACTGCCACCACTACTGATTCTGCGAACCACGCGCCTCCGCCACTACCGGTTTGACCGAACCAGTCCGAACCAGTAGCATTTCACCCTGGCCTCTACCTTACTTTTATCTATCGAAGAAAGCTTGAGTTCTAAAATCTGGTTAAAGATAGATAGATAGATAGATAGATAGATAGATAGATAGATAGATAGA
>WNWU01019759.1:0-54942 GCA_012654045.1 Ptyas mucosa
TCTATATCTATATCTATATCTATATCTATATCTATATCTATATCTATCTATATCTATATCTATATCTATCCTGGAAGCATGAAGCCAAGAACACTAGCCTGAAGATGACGAATGAGACTTCGTCGAAATGTCGCCAAGACACTTCCAATTTTACGTGGGAGAAAGCCCGAATAACCAAAGACACACACACACACACACACACACACACATAAAACAAACTATTCTAAAAATACGAGTTCCAGGTATATTAATAAAGAAAGAATCAGACATTCTGCGAGTTCCGGTACTTAAAATTTTAAAATAATTAAAATTTTATTTAACTAAGCTTTCGTCAACCATCTGCTAACATCGTCAGAGTATTAAACTACCGTTACAGAGATCTCTGCATTTATATGCCATTAATCAATTTGGCCCTTGCATGTGTAATAGGCCCTTCCAGCAGTCTCCCACTTGTAATCAGCTGTGTTGTTTTTGCTGTCATCATGATGGATGACGGAGGCTCAATTCCTTCTGTTTCCTTCCTCCTAGCTTGCTTATCAGTGGGGGATGATGTTACCCTGTCAGCCATTGTAATTTGCTGCCTTGTCCATGACCTCGTGATCAGCCAGGTTCGTTTCTCATTAATCCTATCTGTTACAGTTTGAGACAGCCCTGCCAGGTTTCTCTGTGTTTGGTCAGGCTGAGTCTACATGCTCAGAGGTGGGGGTTGGGTGCCTTTGGTAGAGATGGAAAGCCGTCTCTGATGGATGAGCAGAAATAATCCAAATCCTACATAAAATCTTATTTGACAGAAACAATGACATCTATAATTTCCTGTAGATAGCAGCTCTCTACTCTTTTTTGTTAATCATTTCCATAGCCAGAAAGAACACATGATGCCCTACATTCTTTTTATAAGTTGTCCCCGGTGGTTTAGCTCAGGCCGCAAAACAATGATGTAGCATTTTGGCAAAAATATGCATCCCAGTAATGCAGCACTGGAGGCCAAGATGGAGAAGACCTCCACAGCTACCATAGCTTTGCCTTTTGTGCTCAGATAAGCTGGAAAGAAGGAGATCCACACACTGCAGAAGGCCAACATGCTGAAGGTGATGAACTTGGCTTCATTAAAGTTGTCTGGTAATTTACGGGCAAAGAAAGCCACAATAAAGCTGGCAATGGCCAAGATACCCAAGTAGCCTAACACACAGTAGAAGAAGAAAGCTGACCCCTCATTGCACTGTAAAATCATTTCTTGAAGCGTTGAGTGCATGTCTAATTCAGGGGATGGGGGAAATGTCAACAACCAAAGAATACAAATGCATGCTTGTAACAGAGAGCATGAGAGGACAATAGAAAAGGCCAATCTTTTCCCCACCCACTTCCTCATCTGAGAACCAGGTTTAGTGGCCATGAAAGCCACAACCACAGTAATGGTTTTGGCCAGTACACTAGAAATGGCCACTGAGAAAGTGACGCCAAACATTGATTGTTGGAGAAGGCAGGTCACTTTGCCAGGTTGGCTGAGGAAGAGCAAAGAGGAGAGAAAACAGAGCAGAATAGAGACAAGGAGGGTATAGGTGAGGGATCGATTGTTGGCTGTGACAATGGGAGTATCCCTGTGCTTAATAAAAATTCCAAGTGCCCAAGATGTCAAGAAGAAGAAACAAAGAGCAGTTGAAGCTAAACTGATTCCTAATGTTTCTTCAAAAGTTAGAAACATCACCAGTTTCAGAATACATCCATTCTTTTCTTCATTTGGATAATAATCTTCTGAACATTTGAAACAGTCATCCATATCTGGAAGAAAAATCAAGGAATTTGTTATTGTAATAATTCTATACCATTGAAAATTGGTAGAATGTGTAACCTACCATTTTGATCTGAAATCTTCCCTTCTGGGCATGGAACACAGTCATAGCAGCAGAATTGATTTCCCTCCATCCCTTTCTTCCAGGATCCAGAGAAACAAGGGTCATTGCATCGAGAAATTGGAAGAACCTGGTGATAATCATAAAAGGTTTTGAAAAGGGAGAAATGTAAAAGAGTTTGTGATCTTTTTCTTTATGGAGGAAAATTATTTTAACTTCCACAAAGTATACTGAGTTCATTGACTTCATCAACAACTTAAAACTTTTCTAATCAGAATAATGTACAAATGGTCCTGTTTGAAGGTCAAGGTGAATAAATAATTACACATAGTGACAATCTCATGGAAACATGTCCACTCGTATGATTTCAAACAGAACTGGAAACCAAATATGCAAACACAGCTTTTACATTGTAATATCACTTTGCCAATTTGAGGAATGCTTGATCATCAACAACATTTAAAAGAATATGCCATTGTTTATTTAAAAGAAACAGACATTAGACTTCTAAAGAGAGTACATTCATTATGGGATCCTAATGGATTAAGGCATTTTTGATTCAATAATTCGATACCTGGTTAAAAGCTGGGTGCCAGATAATCACATCTTCACCAATGAGTAATTCCTTCCCCTTTGTTGCCTTGAGATCCATCTTTCCAACTTTGACTCTCTGAAAGGATCTGTTTGGAAAAGTGATCAAGTTGGTGATGTCGAATCCACCTGTTGCTTCCCCTTTCTCATTCAGGAACACTCTCTCCCCAGCTGAATTGTTGAAAGAAATGCCTTGAAGAAATGAATGGAGCTAATTGAAAGAGAATAGAAGAGAGAGGAAATTGAAAACAATATAATATAAAAGAAAACATCATAATCAAGTTTCATTCAATAATTCTTCATAGTCCAATAACTATTATTGAATATGTACACTTAGAAATTTGATCATCAATATGGCATGGAAATGTACATGTCCACTCTATTGTTTATTTGATATTATATTAAGAAAAGGTAAACATGAACTGAAGCAGAATGAAAGTAAGCTTTGGGAATTATGTAACTTTCTTCAATTATGTTTTAGGTCCACTACTTAAACATTTAATTCAAGATAGAGCATATATAATCTTTCCTCGTTGGTAGAAAGATGTTTGAGAGTCTCAAGGTTTGACTAACTTCCTTTCACCAGATTTTAGAACCTGAGACTCAGGCATTCTTTGACACATAGATGAGAGGAAGAGATTATTGTGAACATAAGTTTATTTTATAGTATGTATGCTACATGTAAAGAGGACCACTTTTATTTTATTTCTGTAAAACTCTGATAGCAATAGCACTTAGACCTATATACCACTTTACAGTGCTTTACAGCCCACTCTAAGCAGTTTTACAGAATCAGCATATTGCCCCCAACAATCTGGGTTCTCACTTTACCCACCTCGGAAGGATGGAAGGCTGAGTCAACCTTGAGCCTGGTGACATTTCAACTGCCAAATTGCAGGCAGTTGGCAATCAGCAGAAGTAGCCTGCAGTACTGCACTATAACCATGGCACCACCATGGCTAATGGAGCTTTTTGATAGAGACATGAAAATTTCATGAGCCACAGAGAAAGTTCTTGGAAGAGACAATGAAAAGTAATCTAAATTACCATTTTAACTATGTCTTATTGTGCAAGCTATGATGATTTACCTAATAACTCCTACTGACATTTAAACCATAATTTATATAGTAGCTTCTAGATGATTGGAATAACAAAATGACAGAGTAATAGGAAAACAGAATAACAAGAGAAATTAGTTTTCTGTATCTATTTTAAAGAGCACAGTATAACAAAGTTGCAAGGAACCTTGGAAATCTTCTACTTAACACTCTGCTAAAGGAGGTGACCCTGTATCATTTCACAGAAATGGCTGTCCAGTCTCTTCATAAAAGTCTTCAGTGATGATGCAAACACAACATCTAAAGGCCAGCTGTTCCACTAATTCATTGTTCTCATTGTCAGGAAATTCTCTCTTATTGCTTTGTTGTTTCTTATACTTGATTCCACATGCAGAAAATATTAAGACTTTCCACATTGGGTTCATTTTACGTCAAGCTGCTCATTGAAATAAAAGAATTGTCCAATGCAAAGGAAATACCTGCCAAGACTGCAGATTTGGAAGATCGGTTTTTTTATGCATTTTAGTTGTCTTCCTATTGAACCCCAACACGTATAGATCCTGCAAAGCATGAGCCACAGAATAAACAGCATTGTAGATACTGTAGCTTTGGCCGGTCATTTCCATTTCAAACAAAGGCCCAGGAAGATCCTCCAGCTGCATCTTCCTAATGCATTGCCTACTGTGCATTTCTTGTAACCCTGGTTTTGGAAATGAACAATCAAATGCTTGTTCCCAAACATCCTGCAGAAACCCATCTCTGGGGACTGAAAGTGGATTGATGGTCTGAAGAAATTCCTTGAAACCTACAACTTCTGTTGAACGAATAGTGAAGGAAATTGCCCCATGGAACATCTGGAGGTCCCAGTTGATTTGAAATCATGACAATATGAAATCAATCTGTGCCGTCATGATCCACACCTTTCCCAATAATGTAATTTTCTTGCTGTCAGGATTTTCTGGAAACATTGCAAATCTTAGCCACATAATTGTCAATGATTCTCCATAGACAAGAATTGCATTGACTTTGCTATTCATGAAATGAATGGAAATCATTGAGATTGTTTGATAAGCTTCTGGAAAGTCTTCCACGTGGAACAATTGTGAAAGTTTCTATGAACGATGAGCAGATTCCGTTCTCTGAAAGTAAGAGCTGGATTTTCTGTATGAAACTTTCTCCATTGTTGTTATCCATAGTAAATATCCCAATCCACGTCCATCTGAAATGATGAAGCAGTTGGATAATCCCAATGTACTGATGGTCCTCTTTGGGGACCATGAAATAAAGTGAAGAGAGCTTACTGGTCTCAAATTCATCTCGGGCTAATGAGCCATATGTCAGATGCAAGAAAGTGGAGTAGTATTCTGTTGAGTTCTTAGATCAAATCTGATTGTCCTGTCTAGTTTCATATAAAATATATCCAATGGAGGAATTATTTTCCTGAAATTCTTCTAAGTATTAATATGGAAAGGAATTTCTTGGAATTATTTCAAACACATATGATGATAGAAACTCAACCGATCAATTCTTTTCATAGAAGCAAAAAGTTCAAATCTTCCCTCTGGTATGGAATGTCCATGGATTCATACTTCCTGTATTTGGCATAGTAGTTTCAAAATTATGCTAACTAATAGATCTTAACCCAGGGAGAATATCTTAACACAAACTTGAGACTAAATTTTAATGCTCCTTAATTATTCAATAATAATGGCACCAGAATATAGATTTTTTCTGTTTAATCCTTTCACAACTTACTTGTGGAATCTTGAAGAAACTTGTAATTTCAGCAATATGAGATGATGATACGAAATCCAGTCCCCCAATAATAGCCATGATTTTCTTCTGGTTATCACATTTGTAGTTAGGGACAAATTCCAGGGATTTGAAAAGCAGGTCCAGAGTTGTGCGATAGGTCAACCTTGCACTGAGGTAACTGTCATACATGTGGAACCCAAGAGTGACATTCGGTAAGATCTGGGAGTCCTCATTGATCTCTTTCACAGCAAAGGCCAAGGCAAGGACATGTTGATGAAATTTGGTGAATACACTGTAAATAGGTTAAGTACCCCCATTGAAAAAAATAATTCTACAAGTTTGTTTTCTCTGACAGTAGTAGGAAGATTGTAGCTTTGGTACAATGCTTCATAATTCAGTGTTCAGATTTATTTTAAGCAGCATTTTCCATGACTTCCAACAAATATCTACTACAACAAATACAAGTAGTGATTTTCTCAAAGTACTATATTTATTTTCTATGAGATTTTCAAAAAATGATATATGAACAGATTCAGGAGGTATCACTCATTTACTGTATGTATCTTTTGTGAGGAGAGAGAGCACCAAATCTTTCTAAAAAATATCTTTACCTCAGTAAACATTCAAATAGACTTCTTGATCTGAATTTTTGTACGTGTCATGTGAAACACTTTAAAAGAATGGAAAGAAGGATTATTTCTTCTCTCATAACCAGATACAGTTGAAAGAAAAACAAGGCATAGATTATATTAAAAATGTTACATTTATGCACAAACAGCTTTTATTCATATAAAAGATTTTTGAACGTCTGTGTAAGGGTAGATAAAGAAAAAAATCTTTACACTGGTATTTCATAAGGAGTTATAGAAGGATTTTCACTAAATTTAAATTCATAAAAGTGGTAACCCATGTGAGATGCCATCCCATCAATGATGATAATTGTTATAATTGTAGAAATAAATACAATGCTTTTTTTTTAAGATGACACATTTCTTTTCTGCTAATTTTTCACAAAATCAAATATGAACAAATCCAGCAGGAATCAGTCATTAATTGCAGGTATGTTTTCTGAGGAGGAACTATGCCAAACATTTTTTAAAAAGTGACCATAAGCTGTCTAAAATGCTTCAAAAAAATTCTTGCACTAAAAGTTCATACATTCTCTGTCAAACACTTTAACACAGGGGTGTCAAACACAAGGCCTATGGCCCAAATCCGGCCTGTGATGTGGTCAGATCTGGCCCAGGGGCAGGGATGGGTTCTAATATTTTTTACTACCGGTTCTGTGGGTGTGGCTTATTTTGTGCGCGTGGCTTGATGGTCATGTGACAATTCTTTAGGATTTAGCAGAGGTACGGGTCTACCGGCTTTTAAGTGCTTGCAGAGCTGTACCACTCTACTTATTTGTTTTTGGAAGCACTGGTCTACCCATGTATTTTTATTGGCACCGGTCTACTCATTTGTTTTTGGAGGCACTGGTCTACCCATGTATTTTTACAGGCATCAGTCTACTCATTTGTTTTTGGAGGCACCGGCCTAGCACCACACTGCTTTTTAACATTGATCAGCTGTAGGGCAACACTTTAAAGCCCTGTGGCAAGAGTTTAAACAGTTTTTTTCCTTATAGCCCATCAGCTGGGACTCAGGAGGCAGCAATAGATTGGGGTGGGGCCAAGCAGCTACCAGGTCCTTGGCCGAGTCATGTGTCAGATCCTCAGGAAATGGCCCAAGCTCCATCTGGAACCTATCAGGATCCATCAGGCACCTGGGACGGATCCATCTAATTGGATCCGCCTCCCTGCGGCAGGGTACAGCGGTTCGAAGATCCAGGCGAAGGAGTGAGTGATTAGACCATGACAAGGGTTCAGTGTCTATATCCCCTATAACAAGACCACTCAACCACTGGCCAGAGACAAAAATCAAGTCCAGAGTGTGATCCCCCCTGTGGGTAGGGCCATGAACTCGCCCCTTTTGTTCAACATTTATGTGAAGCCGCTGGGTGAGATCATCCGTGGTTTTGGGGTGAGATACCATCAGTACACTGATGACACCCAGCTGTACATCTCCACCCCAGACCACCCCAACGATGCCCTTGAAGTGATGTCCCAGTGCCTGGAGGCTGTGCGGATCTGGATGGGGAAGAACAGGCTCAAGCTCAACCCTTCCAAGACTGAGTGGATGTGGCTCCTGGCATCCCAATATAGTCAGTTGACTCCATCACTGACTATTGGGGGCGAGTCTTTGGCCCCCACGGAAAGGGCTCGCAATCTGGGAGTCCTCCTGGATAGGCAGCTGTCCTTGGAGGATCATCTGACGGCTGTGACCAGGGGGACCTTTTGTCAGGTTCGCCTGATTCGCCAGTTGCGGCCCTTTCTCGATCGGGATTCCCTGTGCACAGTCACTCACGCCCTTGTCACCTCTCGCCTTGACTACTGCAACGCTCTCTACATGGGGCTCCCCTTGAGGAGCACCCGGAGGCTTCAACTGGTCCAGAATGCGGCTGCGCGGGGAGTGACGGGAGCAACATGGCGCTCCCATGTAACACCGCTCTTGTGTGAGCTGCACTGGCTCCCGGTGGTCTTCCGGGTGCGCTTCAAGGTGTTGGTTATCACCTTTAAAGTGCTCCATGGCATAGGGCCTAGTTATCTGCGAGACCGCCTACTGCCACAAATGACCTCCCACCGACCTGTGCGCTCCCACAGAGAGGGCCTCCTCAGGGTGCCATCAGCCAAACAATGTAGGCTGGTGACCCCTAGGGGGAGAGCCTTCTCTGTGGGGGCACCTACCCTCTGGAAACAGCTGCCCCCTGAGATAAGGAGAACTCAAGACCTCAGTGCCTTCCGCCGTGCCCTTAAAACTTACTTTTTTCAACAAGCCGGGCTGCCTTAGGAAGAAATTTTAGACATTTT
Organism: Ptyas mucosa; assembly: GCA_012654045.1. Classification (NCBI taxonomy): domain Eukaryota; kingdom Metazoa; phylum Chordata; class Lepidosauria; order Squamata; family Colubridae; genus Ptyas; species Ptyas mucosa. Next base: position 8,164 of record WNWU01019759.1, read on the forward strand.
TTAAATTGGTTTGTTATTTTTAAAACTGGAGCCAAATTTATATGTATTTTTAATTCTTAATATTTGTATTGTATGTTTTTAATTCTGGCTGTTCACCGCCCTGAGTCCTCAGGGAGAAGGGTGGTATATAAAATTTAAATAAATAAATAAATAAACTAACTGGGTCAGGTCCAAGGCTGTCATGGAAGCCATGAACTCCCTAGCCATCTCAGACGTTTCGCCAATGGACGGCAAGTTGAAATCACCCATGACCAAAAGCATGGGTGTATCCACTGCCCCCGTGGCTATCACGTCGAGTAGCTCGGGCAGGGCTGTTGCCATGCGGCAGGGAGCCAGGTATGTAAGCAACAGGCCCATCTGAACCCCATGACCCCATCTCACAAAGAGGGACTCACAACCGGCAATCTGTGACACAGTGGTCTCCCTCGGACCTAGATCCTTGTTGATAATAACCGCCAACCCCTTCTCCCCTGGACCCTCGGCTGATGGAATGCTCTGAAGCCTGATTGGCACATCTCAACTAGAGGGACACCTCCCTCCGGGGCCAACCAGGTCCCCGTAATACCCGCCAGGTCCGCTCCAGGTCCGCTAAAATAATAAAACCATTTATTATTTTATTTCTTTACAATATATACCACTTTATTATTTTTACAACCAAAGGCAGCAAACATAAACAATATACCATCCCCATTATTTTTTCCACATAGCAAGAACACTTATATTATTTTATTATTTCATTTCATTTTAGTATTTCATTTCATTTATTATTATTATTATTATTTACAATATATACCACTTTATTATTTTTACAAACAACCAAAGGCAGCAAACATATCCAATATACTGTCCTCCTTATTTTTTTCCACACAGCAACAACCTTGTGAGGTACACTAGTCTGAGAAACAGTGTTTGGTCCAAAGTTAGCCAGCTGGCTTTCATGGCCAAGGCAGGGCTTGAACTCATAGTCCCTTGCTTTCTATCTCAGTTCCTTACTCACTAGACCAGGCTAAAATCCCTTTAAATCTAGAAATTATAGAAAAAACCTCAATGAAAGGAAGATTCTAGATTGCAAAGGCACCAAATATCAGGTTCTTTCCCTGAAATTGCGTACAAACCACCTTTGATCTTTTAATTAGGGAAGCCAGAAAGAACACATGATATACTAATTTCTCTTTGTGAGTTGTTCCCTGTGATTGAGGTCAGGTCGCAAAATAATGATGTAGCATTTTGGGAGGAATATGCATCCCAGTAATGCAGCACTGGAAGCCAAGATGGAGAAGACCTCCACAGCTACCATGGCTTTTCCTTTTGTGCTCAGATAGGCTGGAAAGAAGGAGATCCACACACTGCAGAAGGCCAACATGCTGAAAGTGATGAACTTGGCTTCGTTAAAGCTGTTAGGTAACTTACGGGCAAGAAAAGCCACAATGTAACTAGCGATGGCTAATATACCCATGTAGCCCAAGACACAGTAGAAAAAGAAAGCTGATCCCTCATTGCACTGTAAAATCATTTCATGGAGCTCTGAGTGCATGTCCAACTCAGGGAATGGGGGAGATTCTGACAACCAAAGAATACAAATGCATACTTGAAATAGAGAACATGAGAGGACGATCGAAAAAGCCAATCTTTTCCCCACCCACTTCCTGATCTGAGAACCAGGTTTAGTGGCCATGAAAGCAACAACCACGGTGATGGTTTTAGCCAGAACACTAGAAATGGCCACTGAGAAGGTGATGCCAAAAGTTGGTTGTCGGAGAAGGCAGGTCACTTTGTCAGGTTGGCTGAGGAAGAGCAAAGAGGAGAGAAAACAGAGCTGAAGAGAGACAAGGAGGGTATAGGTGAGGGATCGATTGTTGGCTTTGACAATGGGAGTATCCCTGTGCTTAATAAAAGTTCCAAGTGCGCAAGATGTCAAGAAGAAGAAACAAAGAGCAGCTGAAGCTAAACCGATTCCTAATGTTTCTTCAAAAGTTAGAAACATCATCACTTTCAGGATACATCCATTCTTTTCTTCATTTGGACAATGATCTTCTGAACATTCGAAACAGTCATCCATATCTGAAAGGAAAATCAAGGAATTTTTTTTAAAAAATTTGATTTATATGCCGCCTTTCTCCGGAGATTCAGGGCGGCTTACAAGGCATTAAGCAATAGCCTTCATACTTTTTGTATATTTATACAAAGTCAGCTTATTGCCCCCCACAAACTGGGTCCTCAATTTACCTACCTTAGAAAGGTCATCTAGGCCTTCCCTATTATTCACATTACCCTCTGAACAGGTGACATTTGTTATTCCTTTTGAACTCTTTCCACTGGTTATCAGATGGATCATGTTTCTATGAAAATTTTCCTCAAATGGAAAATTTAGGATTGGCTTAAAATGAAGCAGATAGGGAAGGAATATTATTCTTTACAATGCAACCTTTGTTATCATTTTAAACTTTATTGCAATCTCAGTCCATTTGGACTTTCACCATTTTTTCCCTCCAAAACTTGGAAAAGAAAACAACGAAGAGATATGTAAGCCTCTAGTAACAGAGTGTATTGATCTGAACAACAGATTGTGAGTCACAGCTATAAAAATGAATATTCACTAATAACTAAAAGTATTAGTTATTTGCACACTAAGGTAGTGTATTACAGTTTGCTTAAATTTACTTATTTATTTAGTATATAGTGATGTTCCAATAGCCAGAAGGCTAATACAGACTAATCCTTTGGCTGCCTAAGACTGCTAGCTCTGTTTGTCTTTAAAGATTCTCAGTCACCCAAGTCATGGTTGTCCCAAAGGTGCTTTTTCAAGAGGCAACTTGACTTTCTTGTTTTTTCTTTGAATATGTTTCACTTCTCCTCCAAGAAGCTTCTTTAGCTCTGACTGGATGGTGGGAAATGGAAGGATTTACAGTATATTCCTTGAAGACAGCTGGTCATTAAAAAGCAACTTTGGGAGAACCATGATCTGGATGACTGAGAACTTCCATTGATATTTATCTGTGCACTTTGGGATGAATACCCTTTAAATGGTGTGGAAGTAAATGGATTTCCAGCAAATCCATTCCATTTGTGCTTCAGTTTGAGAAGCAGACAACACAGACTCATCCCCAACAGCCTGCGTCTGTCTTTAACAGTGAAAGGAAACAGAGCAGAAAGGAACACAACTGCAGAAAACACAGCTCCACCACACAGTCCTTTCAGCAGTTCCAAGAAGGCTCCATACCATTTGCACTACTCAGGTGACCCTCCAAGTGTCCTGAACAACTCTTTAAAAGAATGCAAATGATCAGCTGTCTCCAAGGAATATAAATCCTTCCATTCCCCACCATCCAGTCAGAGTTGAAAAAGCTTCCTGGATGAGAAGCAAAACATCTTCAAAGGGGGGTGAGCTAGCTCTGTATCAGAAAGGAATCTGAGTGGGTTCTTCAGGGGTGAAATGCTCCCGCTTCGGACCAGATCGCCTGATCCGGTAGCGATGGAGGCGGGTGGTTCGGAGAACCGGTAGCAAAAATCCCTGCCCCCCCCCCCATGAGCCGAGCAATCATTAGAGGCTTTTTTTAAAAAAAAAACAATTTTTCTACAACCTCTTCGGCAGAAAAAATGCTTTTAAAAGTAAAAAAAAAAAAGCCTCTGATGATTGTGCAGCTCAGCTGGGATCATCAAAGGCTTTTAAAAGCATTTTTTTTTCACCCCCCTTAGCCAAAGAGGTTGTAGAAAAAATGGTTTTAAAAGTAAAAAAAAAAAAGTTGGCCACACCCACCCAGTCATATTACCCCACCATCACCAAGCCATGCCCACAGAACCGATAGTAACAAATTTTAGATTTCACCACTGGTTTTGCTGCAGTATCATATGGGGCCCTGTCCCTTCACCAAAGCTGTGTCACAAATGGATATCGCAAATGGGAAGTGCAGTGCTAACCATCCACATGAAGTGCCAGCTCGTCTCCCCACCGAAATGGTACCTATTTATCTACTTGCATATAACATGCTTTCAAACTGCTAGATCAGCAGAAGCTGAGATGAGTGATGGAAGCTCACCATACCATATAGTGCTAGGACTCAAACCGTTGGAACTTAATGACCTTCTCCAGCGTCATTAAGCTATTGAACCACCGCTCCTCTTCGATTGCTTAAATCAACCTAATGAAAACTTCCTGGAATGTCTAACCTACCCTTTTGATTTGAAATCTTCCCTTCTGGACATGGAACACAGTCATAGCAACAGAATTGTTTTCCTTCGGTCTCCTTCTTCCAGTATCCAGGGGAGCAATGGTCATTACACAGAGAAATTGGAAGTACCTGGTGATAAACATAAAATATTCTTTGATAGGGTGGTTTTAGAAAAAAACATTTATTAATCCTGCAGGATCTAATCTGGGACAGTCACCGGGACCAAAGGTTGACCAGAAACCAACTCAGAGTAGATTCTTCAACATTATCCTGGGACACCTTCATTCGTGAGTTATTAATCATTCTCTTTTATTGGGCTAGAGAAATCTTTACTTCCCAGAGGCCTAAGTGAATATAACCTAGCTGGATTTATATTAAAACATTAAAAGTTGTTGAAGTTACAATGATGAGGAAAAGGGTCTCTTTGAAAAAGGCAAGGTGAATAAATAAATATGCGGGATGAAAATGTTACAGCAATAAGGCAGCATCCATAATTTGAAAGGTAATTGCAACCAAAAAGAAAACCTGACTTTTACATTGTAAGATCATTCTGTCAATTTGATTAATGCTTGATCCTGGGCCATATTTGTTCATACTATGCCATTTTTTCTTACAAACATAGAAATTAGATTTCTAAAGAGGCTTTGCTAAATATGGCTTAAGAGACCAAGGCCTCTATCTGGAATCATAATAGCTCAAGATATAGTCCATTAAATGAGTCCATGCCTGATTAAATGCTGGGTGCCAGACAATCAGATCTTCATCAATCAATAATTCTTTGGCTGTTGGAGAACTAGGATTTATTCTTCCAATTCTAACTCTTTGAAAAGACCGATTGGGAAATGTGATGAGGTTGATGATATCAAATCCACCCATTACTTCCCCTTTTTCATTCAGGGAAACTTTCTCTCCAGCCGAATTGTTAAAAGAAATGCCATGTAGAAATGGATGGAGCTATGTGAAAGAGAATGAAAAAGAGAGAGAATTTAAAGGATAATACAGGTAATCTTCTACTTACAACAGCTTGTTTAGTGACTGTATATTTATTTATTTATTTATTTACTTACTTACTTACTTACTTACTTACTTACTTACTTACTTACTTATTTATTTATTGGTTCGATTTATATGCCACCCTTCTCCAGAGACTCAGGGAGGCTTACAATGTGTTAAGCAATAGCCTTCATACTTTTGTATATACCTGCTTAGTAGGGCTGCCTGCCCCACCTAAGCGCTCTTCTTTTTTATACAAAGTCAGCATATTGCCCCCACAATCTGGGTCCTCATTTTACCTACCTCGGAAGGATGGAAGGCTGAGTCAACCTTGAGCCTGGTGAGATTTGAACTCGCAATAATTGCAGGCAGCTGGCATCTAAGTGCTACTTAACAGCACTTTAGTCCACTGCACCACCAAGGCTCCTGGTTTTAAGTTGAGATGGCACTGGAAAAAATGACTTATGACCGTTTTTCACATTATGACCTGTTTTCACATTTATGATCTTTGCCACTTTCTGACAAGCAAAATCCATGGGGAAGCCAAGTTTAAAAAGATAGTTTAACAGTAACAGAGTTGGAAGGGACCTTGAAGGTTATCTAGTCCAACCTCCTGATCAAGCAGGAAACCTGTACTAGGGATTCGAATCGACAAACTCAGTGTCTTAGCCACTGAGCCACCTAGCCAGGTTCCCTTAACTGTGTTACTTAACAATATAGTAGTTTCTTGGTGTTCATACCTAACTGGATTTGATAAGCAGAAATTATTAAGACTCCGCCATAGGTTCAAATGATAATTGTAGATCAAATTGCTCATTGAAATAAAAGAAGTGTCCAATGCAGAGAGAATACCTGCCAAGGCTGCAGAGGTGGAAGGTCAGTTTTTTTACCCATCATTGTTTTTTTCTTATTGAACCCCGACATGAGTAGTGCTTGCAAAGCATGAGCCACAGCATAAACAGCATTGTAGACACTGTAGCTTTGGCCAGTCATTTCCATTTCAAACACGGGCCCAGGAAGATCCTCCAGTTTCTTTTCCACTGGGCACTGCCTATTGGACATTTCATGTAATTCTGTTTTTGAGAATGAACAATCAAATGCTTGTTCCCAAACGTCCTGCAGAAACCCATCTCTGTAGTCTGAATGAGGCTTGATGGTCTGAAGAAATTCCTTGAAACCTACATCCGCTCTTGAATGAACCATGAAGGAAATAGCCCCATGGAACATCTGGAGATCCCAACTTATTTGAAAGCCAGAGAGTACAAAATCAATCTGTGCAGTCATGATCCACACCTTTCTAAGTAATGCAGTTTCCTTGTTTTCAGGATCTGCTACAAACATGACACTTCTGAGCCACATAATTGTCCCTGATTCTCCATAGACGAGAAGTGCGGTGGTGTTGCTGTTCCCCAAATTAATGGTAATACCTGAGACCATGTGATAAAGTTCTCCAACGTGTTCCATGTGGACTAGTTGTGAAAGCCTTTGTATGAACGATGAACAGATTCCATTTTGTGAAAGTATGGGCTGCATTTTCTGTAGGAAACGTTCTCCGTTGTTGTTATCCATAGTAAAAATCCCAATCCATGTCCACCTGAAATGATGAAGCAGTTGGATAATTCCAACGTATTGATGGTCCTCTTTTGGGACCATGATATAAAGTGAAGAGCGTTTGCTGGTCTGAAACTCCTCTTGGGCTAATGAGCCATATGTCAGCTAAAATAAAGCAGAATAATACTCTGTTGAGTCATTAGCTCAAATTCAATCTTTCTGGATCTAGTTTTCCTGTAAAAGATCTCCAAAGAAGGAACTTTTCCTCTATTTCCTTTGAAATATTAATATAGAATGGAATTTCTAGGAATTATTTCAAACATATTATAATAGTTCATTTGTTTGAACAAGATGAGAATGTGCTAAATTCAAATCTACCCTCTGGCATGGAATGACTCTAGATACTCACTTCTATGATTGGCATTGTAGCTTCATAAAAGGTTGCTAAGTATTATACCTTAAGGTCTGTAGAATACAAATCTAATATCTGATTTTCAGTAATTATGCCATAAGTACAAAGTATAGAATTTCTCTGCTCATCTCCTCCATACTGACCTGTGGAATCTTGTAGAAACCTACAACTTCAGCTACATTAAATGATGTATCAGAACCTAATCCTCCAATGATGGCCATCAGATTCTTCTGGCTATCACATTTATAGTTAGGAACAAATTCCTGGGATTTGAAAAGGAGGTCTAGAGTGGTGCGATAGGTCATCCTTGGATTGTGATAACTATCATAGATGTGGAACCCAAGAGTGATGTTAGGTAAGATCTGGGATTCCTCATTGATCTTCTTGACAGCAAAGGCCAAGGCAAGGATGTGTTGGTAGAATTTGGTTATTACACTGCAAATACAATAAGCACACCTTTTCAAAATAATAATAATAATAATAATAATAATAATAATAATAATAATAAATAATTTTCCAAATAATTTTGGTATGGTATTGTTTGTAACTGACTACAGGAAAACTTGTTTCTGACTGAAGTATTAAATAATTTTGTAATCAGTCTATATATATTTTTCACACATTTTTTGTTCCTTTATATTTTTAAAGAAAGTTACTCATAATAAGGCATACTATGTTAATTTCTGAAGTTTTGACTTCAGTTTTGACTTCAGTTCAGTTTAAACTAGAATGCTGTGGCTTGGTTTCTCTGTTGATTTAGTTTTCTAGGCGCTTTAGTGAATTTGAAAGAATTATAGATAAAGGGTGATCTTCCCTCTAAACCCATACATCTTCATCTGAATCTTTTCAGTTCTGAAGGAATATTTCATGAGTGGTCATAATTCTAAATTCTCCCAGAATCAATATCCATGATGTGTGTACACTATACTACCATGTCTTAAAATACTAGACAACACAGTAGAGACCTTCAAATTTCTAGGTTCTATCATATCTCAAGACCTAAAATGGACACCTAACATCAAAAACGTCATCAAAAAGGCACAACAAAGAATGTTCTTTTTGCACCAATTCAGAAATCTTAAACTGCCCAAGGAGCTGCTGATCCAGTTCTACAGAAGAATTATTGAGTCTGTCATCTGCACCTCTATAATTGTCTGGATTGGCTCTGCAACCCAACAAGACAGACACAGACTTCAGTGGATAATTAGAACTGCAGAAAAAGCAATTGCTATCAACCTGCCTTCCATTGAGGACCTGTACACTGTACGAGTCCAAAAGAGGGCTGTGAAAATATTTATAGACCCCTCAAATCCTGGACATAACTGTTTCAACTCCTATCCTCAAAACGACGCTGTAGAGCAGTGCACACCAGAACAACTAGACACAAGAACAGTTTTTTCTTAAACACCATCACTCTGCTAAACAAATAATTCCCTCAACACTGTCAAAACTATTCACTAAGTCTGCATTACTGTTACTATTAATCTTCTCATCATTTCTACCACCCATCTCCTTCCACTTATGACTGTATGACTTGCTGCTATATACTTATGATTTATATTGATTCTTTCCTAGTATGATTCAATTGGTTAGTTGTATCTTATGACTATCATTAAGGGTTGTACCTTATGATTCTTGACCAATGTATCTTTTCTTTTTATGTACATTGAGAGCATATGCACCAAAAACAAATTCCTTGTGTGTCCAATCATACTTGGCCAATAAAAAAATCTATCTATCTATCTATCTATCATCTATCTATCTATCTATCTATCTATCTATCTTCTATCATCCATCATCTATCTATCTATCTATCTATCTATCTATCTATCTATCTATCTATCTATCTATCTATCTATCTATCTGCTACAACAGATAGAAATATTAAAACATCTTTACTCTATCCTATCATGCCTTAAGTAAAAACAGAATGCCAATAGATTTAACTATTTTCCCATATTTATGTCTATGGAGATTCTCAGTCATCCTGGCATCCTGGAGTTTCTTCTCCCCCCCCCCCCCTTTCAAAATGTTTCACTTCTCATCCAAGAAACTTCCAGAATTGAAGCAGAGCTGAGAAAGAACAAGAAGCTTCTTGGATGAGAAAAGAAATGTTTTCAAAGAAAAAACCAAGAATGTCCAGTTGCCTTTCGGAAAAGCACCGTTATTTTTGTGTTATGAAATGTGGCAGAGCTGATTTTTTTTTTTTAGCATTCTTCTTTTTGATAATTTCCACACAATCAAATAGCCTTTACTTATGAGAATGTTGTTCATGAAACAACCACAAACAAAGTTCCCTCTTCTCTCACCACATTCAAAACACGAAAAATCCTTACATTTACACGAAAATCTCTACATTTCCTGCACAAACAGCCATATAAATGATTCTTTGCTATGTGTGTCTAAGGCCAGATGATTCAAAGGAAAACATTTACATTGGTGAATCATAATGGTTGAGAAAAGGATGTTGCTTGAATTGAGTTTGATAGAAATGGTAAATCAAGTGAGACATCATCCCACCGATGACGAGGTCACCAGGCTGATACCACCCATGTGGAACAGGGAAAGCATCACTTGCAGGACAGCTCAGAGTAACTGCTTTGTGCATTCGGAACACCAGGAGGATCAATTTTATGATTTTCTGCATATGGAGAAAATATCTGAGTCTACCTCCAAGGAGAACTTCTGGCAGATAAAACAGAAGGAAGAGAACTTTGTGGAAATGAATCTCACAGAGTCAGCGTGACCACTTCCTTCCTCCATGCGGCTCTTGAAATATTTATATGGATCCTTTCTCACTTTCTATTCCCTTCTGTGCAGAACATTTGATATTGTGGCCTGCTAGAATAATAGAATGATTGCAGTCATTCATAAGGGACATAATTGCCATTGAACCATTGGCAACCTGACAATGTTCTCTTTATATGTCTGATCAACAACTTTCCTTCTTTGGAGTGACATCATAAGTGACTGATGCTTAACCTGTTTTGAAAATGGTGGAGAAATGGAATTGGGAAATTGGCAGCTAGAACATTGCTCTAATTCTAGAAATCAGGACAAAGATTTAATATTAATTAATGCATCAGGAATCAATTTCCCTGCAAAACGTTGGATGAAATGGTCAAACATCAACTATCTGGTACAGATTAGCAAGTCTTGGTTTGAAAATCCTTTGGAAAATAGATAAAAGTAAAAGTTAAAAAGAAAATCATTAACACTATTCCCCCCCTCCCCCCAATATAGGGAAAAAGAAGAAACAAGAGGGATATTTGAAAAAAATAAACTAAAACATGTTTTACATTTATCTTGTATGTGTTGTTCTTTTTTAAAAAAATAAGAATGGAGAATTCACCACCGCCACCCACAGAACTCATACTTGTTCTGCTCCAGGACCTGTAATTTTTTTTAAAAATCTGTTTATCTATATGTTCATCATCTTTCCATCTTGCTATCTTTAATTTTACAGTTCCAACAATATCATTTATGAAAATTCCAGACATCCTACAATGGTAGGGGGAAAGGTCAATTTTTTTTTGACTGGTTTATTGAAAGGAATTGAAATAGATAGCATCTGCCTTTTACGATATACTAAAAGGATATCTAAACACTAATGGAACAAGAACTCAAGAAATTGAGACTCTAGAAATAGACGAACAATGATGATTAGGGGAGCTGAGGCTAAAATGTATGAAGTATTGTGACAGGAATTGGGCATGTCTGGTCTAGTGAAAAGAAGAACTAGGAGAGATATGATAGCAGGGTTCCAATATTTGAGGGGCTACCGTAAAGATGAGAGGGGCAAACTATTTTTCAAAGCACCAGAAGGCAAGATGGGAACCAATGGATGGAAACTAATCAAGGAGAGAAGCAATCTAGAACTAAGGTGAAATTTCCAAACGGTGAGAACAATCAACCAATGGAATGGCTTGCCTTCAGAAGTTGTAGGTTCTAGAAACTTTCAAAAAGAGCTGGACAGCCATTTATCTGAAATAGTATAGTATTGTCCTGCTTGAGCAGAGGGTTGGACTAGACGACCTCCAGGGTTCCTTACAACTCTGTAATTCTATGTTCTAAATATTTCACAGAATAATACTAAGTACACGTGAAGGCTTTGGAAAAGAAGAAACAAGATCTTTGAAAAAATAAACTAAAACGTGTTTTACATTTATCTTGTATGTGTTGCTGTTTTCCACCACCCCTGGAACTCATACCTGTTCTGCTCCAGGACCTATACATTGGGTCTTTTTATCTTTTTAGCTATATTTTCATCATCTTTCTATCTTTCTTTCTTGCTATCTTTAATTTTACAGTTCCAATGATATAATTTATGAAAATTCCAGATATCCTACAGTGGCAGGGGGAAAAGTCAAATTTTCTTGACTGGTTAATTGAAAGGAATTGAAATAGATAGCATCTGCCTTTTACAATATACTAAAAGGATATCTAAACACTAATGGAACTCAAGAAATTGAGACTCTAGAAATAGACGAACAATGATGATTAGGGGACCTGAGGCTAAAATGTATGAAGAATTGTGACAGGAATTGGGCATGTCTGGTCTAGTGAAAAGAAGAACTAGGAGAGATATGATAGCAGAGTTCCAATATTTGAGGGGCTACCGTAAAGATGAGAGGGGCAAACTATTTTTCAAAGCACCAGAAGGCAAGATGGGAACCAATGGATGGAAACTAATCAAGGAGAGAAGCAATCTAGAACTAAGGAGAAATTTCCAAACGGTGAGAACAATCAACCAATGGAATGGCTGTAATTCTATGTTCTAAATATTTCACAGAATAATACTTAGTACAGATGAAGGCTTTGGAAAAGATACTAAAATGCTGTGAAGCGTCTATACCTACAAAGATCAGAGTCATGCTTGCCATAGTATTTCCTGAGACTTTACAGAAGCTAAAGTGGGATTTTAAAATAGAATATTGATGCTTTTGAACTTTGCTGTTGGGGAAGATTCCTGAGAATTCCATTAGCAGCCAAGAAAAGAAACTGATAGATCATGAAACAAATCAATTCAGAACTTTTACTTGAAACAAAAATGTTCAGGCACAAATAATTCTATTTGGACACCTCATATGAAAACTCAGCCTCTGGAAAAGGCCCTAACGCTGGGAAAGAGGTATGGAAAGAGAAAAAGAGGACAATGAGCAGAAAGGCTGACATACTCAGTTACATTGACCATTGAAAGAATAGGTTAAAGATACATCATCATGGTAAAAATCTATATATGGCAGAGGTCTCCAACCCCTGGGCTTAGGACTAGTACCAGTCCACAGCCCGTTGGGAACCAGTTGCACAAGTAGGAGGGAAGTGTGCAAAGCTTCATTTGTGCATGTGTGGGATCTAGGTTTTGTGCATGCAAAACCATCCCCTCATCCCACCTGTTGTTGCAGCCAGAAAGATTTGGGGACCACTGATCTATGGGGTTCCTGAGTTGAAAACAATTTAGTGGCACATAATCAATCAATCAATCAATCAATCAATCAAATCAGTGAAATGTTAAGAATTGACCACTGAAGAAAGTTCTGTTGTCAAGGTCTACACTCAATTGTTGGAATTATATTCTATGAATAACACTTGTTCCTTTCATCCTTGTTTATAAAATCATTGTCAACTCTGAAGTGAACCTGACTGGGCCCATTTTGGAGGCTTCAGGCTTGCCACAATGAGAAGAAGGGATAGGGAGGGGGAGCATAGTTAGATGGGCTGTTTGTAGCTAAAACAAAATAGTTTCCTGTGGGAACCAAGGATATTCCAACAGATGGCTGGAGAAAGGAGGAGCAAAGTAACCAGGTAACCAGCCAGCACCATGATTGGACAATGTGACTGATTGTTTGGGGGAAAGGGAAACTTTCACTTTTTAATCAAGTGAAAATCAGGGAACTTTCAGAATCAGTTTTCACCAGTTTTTGCCAATATGATATCACCAATAAAATTGTTCTTTGAGGAATCTGCCTGCCTCAGAGTTCTGCTTTCTATGGAGTTATTCCTGGCTGTGGGAAGAGTTTGCCATGGACTTTATCATACAGCTCCTGGACAGTGGGGGAAATACAGTCATTTGGACCGTAATAGACCTATTCTCGAAACAAGCCCACTTCATAGCTTGCCCCAGTGTCCCATCTGCCCATAAACTGGCTAAACTGTTCATAAAGCATATTTATAGGCTGCATGGTGTCCCTCAGAGAATCATATCCGATAGGGGGATCCAGTTCACAGTCAAGTTCTGGAGGGAATTCATAAAGTCCATTGGTTCCTCCCAGGGACTTAGTTCGGCATTTCATCCAAGCACTAATGGGACAGTAGAATGCACAAACGCAATGGTGGAACAGTATTTAAGATCCTATGTGAACTTTCAGCACAACAGATGGGGCAGAACTGCTGCCTTTTGCCAAAGTGGCATACAACAATGTGGTGCACAGTAGCACCGGACTGAACCCTTTCCAAGTCACTAGTGGCATGGAATTGGTCCCCATGCCCAAGCTCCCTATGGAATAACCTTCACCCATGTCTTGACTGACTGGATGGAATCCCTGAAAAAAGCCTGAGAAAATACAAAGCTTCAGGAAGTGGTGAGAACCCATAAAATGCAAGCCGATAAGCACTGGGGGCCCCCAAACCTATTCCAAATAGGGACTAAGATTTACCTCTTGAACAAGTACTTGAGGCTAAATCTCTCCTGCGAAAAGTTAAAACCAAAGTTCATAGGGCCCTTCCCCATAGTGAAACTAATACAACCTGTAACAGAAGCCATAGATTTTATACAAAACCTTTCATTTAGGTTCACAATGCTGTCACTCCTATAAGTATTTTTGGGGATTGTAGTTAAGATTATGAAATTCATGGGAAGAAAAAAAAATCCTTGCATTGGTAAATCATACTGTATTAGAGATGAATATTCCTTAAATTCTATTTAATAAAAATGGTAGAAAAATTGAGACACCATCCCACTGAGGATAAAATCACCAGGCTAGTACCACTCATGTGGAAAAAGGAAAGCATCTCTTGTAGGGCAGCTCAGGGGTATTTGTTTGTGTCCCAAGAATATCAGAAGGAACAACATTTTGACTCTTTAGTTATGGTGAAAATGTCCATCTCTTTTGTCAAATTATAGGAAAGCAGTGGTAAAATTTAAATGTTTTTATTAGTGGTTCTGTGGGTGTGGCTTGGTGGGCATGGTATGGCTTGGTGGGCATGGCAGGGGAAGGATACTGCAAAATCTCCATTCCCACCCCACTCTGGGGCCAATGAGGTGGTGTTTGCCAGTTCTCCAAACTGCTGAAAATTTCTGCTACCAGTTCTCCAGAACCTGTCAGAACCTGCTGGATTTCACCCAGGGTGGGTTTTACTTACCTCTGCTACCCGTTTGCAATGGGAGCATACACGCATGCATGCACACTTCGGCACATGCGCAGATCATTCATGATGACGTCCGGGTGGGTGGGCAGAGCCTCCCGCCACCATTACTACCATTACTACCAGTTCGCAAGAACCGGACCGAACCAGGAGCAACCCACCACTGATCCACCCTGTAGGAAAATAATCTAATGGTCATCCAATGATTGAGCTAAGGCTTATGCCGGAGAGTGCACTTAATGACAAAAATACAGCAATATCTATTTGAAGATCCATGTGAGTGCCAATTCAAATCTTGGCTATCATCAGAGTTTGAATAGATATTCTGGCAGAAGGGACAGGCAAAAGGGTCCCTATAGCAATGAATCCAACTGGCCCATTTCCCCCTTTGTGCCCATTTCCCTGTGATTCAAGAGATACCCTATTTTTCGGAGTATAAGACTCACCTTTCCCCTCCTAAAAGAGGCTGAAAATTTTGGTGCATCTTATACTCTGAATGTAGCTTTTTCAAAGCTTTTTTTCAGTCCTAACGAGGCACTAAAAAGAAACTAGCAAGTGCACTTCCCAGTTTTGCCTGCTCCCTCGACTCTGTGCTTTAATGAGGCGCTAGTGAGTGAATCGATCGTCATGCTTTGCTCTGACTCTCAGCTGTTCTTTAGAAGCTTTTTTTCAGCCCTAACTAGGTGCTACCTGAATGAATCGATCACTCCCCCCCCCGTGCTTTGTCTGCTTTTCTCATTGCTGCTTCCTCTCAGCTGTGCCTTAGAAGCTGTTTTTTATGCCCAAGCAAAAACTAGCAAACTAACGTGTTGAACCTGACCAGACTAAGGACGCTACCCAGATGAATACCTGGTAGGCAGATTTTTTTTTCCTATTTTCCTTCCCAAAAACTAAGCTGCATCTTATACTCCAGGAGAATAAGACTCCAGTGCGTCTTATTCTCCAAAAAATATGGTATCTCTTAGGAATAACCCTTTGAGGTGGGTTGGGCTGAGAGAGAAGGACTGTCCTAAAGATAGCCAGATGACTTTCATCGCTAAAGCAGGACTGGAACTCAGGATCTCCTGCTTTCCAGCCTGATGTGGTATTTTATTAGCGATTATATAATGGAAAGGGTTTCATCCAAAAGACTCATAGAAGACACACCCATATCAAACCAAATTAAATCAAAATTTATTATGGTCAATGGTCAGCATATACTTCTAATGGGATGAGTTAGATGGAAGACTACATTTTATATAATGCCATTATTAAAATTGGATAATTAGGTACAGTAGATATACATTGGTGGATGGAGAGTGATCCTGCATGAAAACTTTTCCAAAAGCACATTTAAACGTCTGTTATATGTTCAAAGACTTTCTAACTTTTACAAACTATTCTAAAAATACGAGTTCCAGGTATATTAGTAAAGAAAGAAGCAGACATCCTGAGAGCTCTGGAAATTTTTAAAATTTTAAAATAATTAAAATTTTATTTAACTAAGCTTTCGTCAACCATCTGCTGACATCGTCAGAGTATTAAACTACAATTACAGAGATCTCTGCCTTTATATGCCATTAATCAATTTGGCCCTTGCACGTGTAATAGGCCCTTCCAGCCGTTTCCCATTGTAATCAGCTGTGTTGTTTTTGCTGTCATCATGCAGGCTGACAGAGGCTTAATTCCTACTGTTTCCTTCCTCCTAGCTTGCTTATCAGTGGGGGATGATGTTAGCCTGTCAGCCAATGCAATTTGCTGCCTTGTCCATGACCTTGTGATCGGCCACATTCATTTCTCATTAATCCTATCTGTTACAGTTTGAGACAGCCCTGCCAGGTTTCTCTGTGTTTGGTCAGGCTGAGTCTACATGCTCAGAGGTGGGGGTTGGGTGCCTTTGGTCTCTGCTCACTGATGGAAAGCAGTCTCTGACGGATGAGCAGAGATAATCCAAATTCAACATAAAGTCTTGTTTGATGGAAACAATGACATCTATAATTTCCGATAGATAGCAGCTCTCTACTCTTTTTTGTTAATCATTTCCATAGCCAGAAAGAACACATGATGCCCTACATTCTTTTTATAAGTTGTTCCCGGTGGTTTAGCTCAGGCCGCAAAACAATGATGTAGCACTTTGGCAAGAATATGCATCCCAGTAATGCTGAGCTGGAGGCCAAGATGGAGAAGACCTCCACAGCTACCATGGCTTTGCCTTTTGTGCTCAGATAAGCTGGAAAGAAGGAGATCCACACACTGCAAAAGGCCAACATGCTGAAGGTGATCAGCTTGGCTTCGTTAAAGCTATCAGGTAATTTACGGGCAAGGAAAGCCACAATAAAGCTGGCGATGGCCAAGATACCCATGTAGCCCAAGATACAGTAGAAGAAGAAAGCTGACCCCTCATTGCACTGTAAAATCATTTCTTGAAGCTCTGAGTGCATGTCCAATTCAGGGAATGGGGGAAATGTTGACAACCAAAGAATACAAATGCATACTTGTAAGAGAGAGCATGAGAGGACAATAAAAAAGGCCAATCTTTTCCCCACCCACTTCCTCATCTGAGAATCAGGTTTAGTCACCATGAAAGCCACAACTACGGTGATGGTTTTGGCCAGAACACTAGAAATGGCCACTGAGAAGGTGATGCCAAACATTGATTGTCGGAGAAGGCAGGTCACTTTGCCAGGCTGGCTGAGGAAGAAGAAAGAGGAGAGAAAACAGAGCAGAAGAGAGACAAGCAGGGTGTAGGTGAGGGACCGGTTGTTGGCTTTGACAATGGGAGTATCCCTGTGCTTAATAAAAGTTCCAAGTATCCAAGATGTCAAGAAGAAGAAACCAAGAGCTGGTGAGGCTAAACCAATTCCTAAATTTTCTTGAAAAGATAGAAAGACCAGCAATTTCTGGATACATCCTTTCTTTTCTTTGTTTGGATAATGATCTTCTGAACATTCAAAACAGTCATCCATATCTGGAAGTAAAATCAAGGCATGATTTTATACATTCCACATTTTTGAAAATAACATTCTTTATGGTTGCCAACCATTATGCCTCTCAATTTTTTTTCTATTGGCTACCAGTTGGATCATGTTTGTATGGAAATGCAATTTTACCATCATTGTATCAACTGAGACCACCATAAAAGAAGTTCAGTGGGAAGGGCAATTATCCTATGAAATGCCATCCTGTCTAATAAATTTTCAAATTTATTAAAAATTTGTGCATTTTGACTTTTTACATTTTTCCAAAACATGGAGAAGAAACCTGTCAGGGTAGATAGAAGAGCTTAGCTTTTATTTAGCAAACTTTGAATTCAGAATGACAGGTATAGATTCACAGTTATAGAAATGAATATTCACTTTGAAGAACTCAGAAAACTAATTGCTATACTAAAAGTGGTGTATTTGCTTCAGTCTATCTAATGAGAACTTGTTGGAATGTCTAACCTACCCTTTTGATTTGAAATCTTCCCTTCTGGACACAGAACACAGCTGTAGCAACAGAATTGCTTTCCTTCCAACCCTTTCTTCCAGTATCCAGGGAAGCAATGGTCATTACACTGAGAAATTGGAAGAACCTGGTATTAAACATAAAAGATTTTTGCAAAGAGAAATTTTTAAGCAGTTTGTATTGTTCTCCTTGATGGTGGGAGGAAGAATATTTGAATTCTCAAAGGGTTAGTCCTGGTGTATTTATAAGGTAAATGTTTCCCTGTCCAGTTGTGTTCAACTCTAGGACACAGAGGTCACAGTGTTTCTTGACAGAGGGAGCCAGCATTGTCCAAAGATATTTTCCATGGTCAAGTAGCCAGCATGGCTATATGACAAGGAACATTGTTACCTTCCCACCAAAGTGCTACCTATGAATCTACTCACATTTGCATACTTTTGAATTCCTAGATGGATGGGAGCTGAGGCAGGAATGGGAGCTCACCCTATTGCATAGTACTCGGGTCTCAAACCCGGGCTGGCAGCTTTCCAGCTGACAAGTTCAGTGTCTTTCACCACTGAGCCATCACATTTTTAAACTATCCATTAAAATGTTGACACTATAAGGATGAGCAACGGGTTTGTTTGGAGAATGCCAGGGTGAATAAAGAAATATATATGATTACAATATTATGGGAACACTGTGATTCCTATGATTTCAAATGGATATGCAATCCAAATGTGAATACTGTCTTCTAAATTATAATGTCATTTTGTCAATTTGATAAAAGCTTGATCATTGACAAAGTTTGTATAGAATATGCCATTTCAAAAATCACAAATTAGTTTTCTAAAGAGACTGTGTCCAATATTGGATAATAATGGATCAAGGAATCGTTGATTAAATGAGCTTTAACCATACCTGGTTAAAAGCTGGGTGCCACACAATCACATCTTCGTCAATGATTAATTCCTTCGCATTGGGAATATGAGGATCCATCTTTCCAACTTTAACTCTCTGAAAGGATCTGTTTGGAAAAGTGATTAAGTTGGTGATGTCAAATCCACCTGCTGCTTCCCCTTTCTCATTCAGGAACACTCTCTCCCCAGCTGAATTGTTGAAAGAAATGCCTTGAAGAAATGAATGGAGCTACTTGAAAGAGAATGGAAGAGAGTTGGAAGACTAATAATGAAATAGTGGTCAGGATATTTAACTTTCTCTTAGTCATTCTTTCCATTGCGCTAACCAATGTCAAATAAATACACTTAGAATATAGATACTCTGTATTTCAGAGAAAGACACAAGTCTTTTTTAATATTAATTTAACGTTACTACCAAGGGAAAAAACGAAACAACAGCAGCTAACATATCAAAATCAAAACAAGGTATTGGCATTGCACAACTTGATTCAGATATGATTTACATTCACTATTTAAACAATTAGACAGTCAAAATTGGACCGTATCTAAACTCATCCTACATTGTTTGTTCTTTGTTAGTACTATGGTATTTGACATCCTGAGACCTGACAAATTTCCTTTATACAGATTTTATCATCTGAGACTCAATTGTTTTGAGAGGGGGGGAGGGGGGAGGGAGGGAGAGAGAGAGGGAGGGAGGGAGGGAGGGAGGGAGGGAGAGAGAGATATTCTTTCAAAGATAGAGTTGTTTCAAAGGGTAGAGGACACAGCTGAAAAGGACTGACATTTGGTCCATTCCTCTTAAAATTGATAGAGAGAGAATGCTCTGCATCCCAACTCTGAAATGTTCATGAGCCAAGGAGAAGTAGATTAGAGAAGGCTGGAGGATAATTTTGGATAGCAATAGCTTTTAGACTTATATAGTGCTCCACAGTGTTTTGTAACCCTCTCTAAATGGTTTACAGAGATAGCATTTGCCTCCCAACAATCTGGCTCCTCATTTACCAACTTCAGAAGGATGGAAGGCTGAGTCAACCCTGAGCCAATGGGCATCAAACTGCCAAACTGCTGGGAACCGGCAGCCAGTACAAGTAGCCTGCAGTACTGCTTTCTAACCACTGCGCCACCATGGCTCTGGTGAGACTCATTATTCACAAGCTAATAAGAAAAGTAAAATGTCTAGATTTCAGAAATGTTTTTTTGGGCACAGGAAAAAAGAAAAGAAAAAAGACTGTCTTCATACACAATGCAATTGAATTAGTCTTGGAACCAGATTGGATAAATTCACAAGAATGGCCAATTCTATGTGGAGGTAAAAAGTTATTTATACAATGAAAATTAATGCATACAGTAAATCTCATTGACTATACTGAAATTAGGAAACACTTGATTTATGTTCTTATTTTATAAAACTAATTGCTTTGTTGCCTCAGTCTCTCTATTGAGTTGTGGCCGTAGAGCAGGGTAAATAAGTTATATTAGATTGTGGAGGATTGTGGATAATCATTGAAATACACGATAGGTGTGGCAGGGAAAGATTACCTGCCAAGACAGCAGATTAGGAAATTCAACCCTTTGAATCTTTCTTGATTGGGATTTTGATCTCACTGCCTCATGCAAAGAATGTGCCACTGCATAAACAGCATTGTAGATACTGTAGCTTTCACCAGTCATCTTCAACTCAAACAGAGGACCAGGTAAATTTTCCAAATTCTCTTCTCCAGTACAAGTTTCATTCATCTTTGAAGATAATTCTGTATTTGAAAATGAACATTCAAACAATCGGTCCCAAACCTCTTGAAGAAATCCATCTTTGTGGGTTGAAGGTTTGATGACTTGAAGATATTCTTTAAAGCCTTGAATGTCTCTTGAATGCACAGTAAAGGAAAGAGCCCCATGGAACAACTGGACATCCCAATTCTTTTGAATTCCCAGCAGGATGAAATCAACTGAATTCATCAGGATCCAAACATTCCTAAATAATGCACTCTCTTTGTTTTTGGGATCACGTAGAAACATGACACTTATGAACCACGCTATTGTGATGGATTCTCCATGGACAAGAAAAACGTTTGATTTTCGATTCATCAATTTATTTGAAATAATTGAGACTGAATCTAACAATTCTGACAAATCTTCCAAGTGGAGATGTTGTGGTATTTTTTGTGTGAAAGCTAAACAAACTCTGTTCTGTGAAAGCAACGGCTGCAGTTTCTGCAAAAAACTTTCTTCCTTATTTTCAGAAGCAAAGAGTCCAATCCACGTCCATCCAAAATGGAGAAGAAGTTGAATAAGTCCAGTGTACTGATGCTCCTCTTTTGGGACCATGCAATAAAGTGGAAATAACTCAGTAATCTGGAAGTCTTCTTGGGCAAAGGAACCATAAGTCAACTAAACAAATGAAAAAGAGAAATTCATTCTTCATGAAAATCATGGGAGAAATGTGAAGACTGCTTGTGAGAAACTTAATGAAGGTCTCCCTAAATTGAACATTTGTCCAATTCTGTGTAGATTATGACAATTATGACAATTCTGACAATTCTGACAAGAAGCAACTAAAATTCCTTGATGAAATATTTTGTCATCTGAAATATAACTAGTCTACAACCACACTCCGTTTCCTCACACAGAGATCCAGTATGTTCAGTCCCTTAGAACATCTGGAAAATTTCTAACTATCTTATACTTATACATAAAAGACTATGCCCATGAGATTCTGGAGGAATAGAAAGGATTAATCGTGTATTCATTTACTACAATTATTATGGAGATTATGGAGATACGATAACAGTGTTCCAATATTTGAGGGGCTCCTACAAAGACAAAGGTGTTAAACTATTGTCCAAAGTAGCAGAAGGTAAGAAAAGAAACACTGGATGGAAACTAACCAAGGAAAGAAGCAACCTAGAACTAGGGAGAAATTCTGTAACTGTGAAAACAATTAACCAATGGAACAACTTGCTTTCAGAAGTTGTGGGTACTCCATCACTAGAGGCTTTCAAAAAGAGACTGGATAGTGATGTATCTGAAATGGTATTGGGTCTCCTGCTTGAAGAGTGGATTGGAGTAGAATATTTCCAAGATCTCTTCTATTATTCTATCTTCTATGTCCTAAGCAGTCTTTTCTATTCTCCTCTTGACATAGCTTCAGATTTCACCACAGATAGTGGTCAAACCATCAGGTTACCCTCTCAAATAAGATGGATTTTGTACTGTAATTTATGACTTAAATTTAAATTTTTCTGATCTATGATTGCAATAAAAGATTTAGATTCTATTGACTGATTATTGTAATAATCACAATATTGAATACTTGGAGAAAGGAGAGCAAAGAGAGCAAAATTGAAGTCCTGCATAAAGGCATAGCAAAATACTAACTAACCCTAGAGCACCAATACTTCAACAATTCTTAAATAAAACAGTAGAGTTTTACACTGAAGTACTTTTATCATATACCAAGCAAATTGTAGTAAGAAGAGTTGTGACCTGTTGCTGGCTGGCAGCCAAAACACCTGTATGATTGTAATAAAAGATTTTGATTTAATTGGATTACCTTGAGCCAGTCTATAGAGTTGTGGGAAAAACAGATGAGGTGTGATAAAATTGTACTTAATTGAATTCCTGGAGAAAGGTATAGGAAGCAACTAGTATCTACTATCAATTACAAAAGACTTTTCTCTCTCACTCCATCCCAAACTACCTGTGGAATTTTGTAGACATGTACACTTTCTGCCATAAAGGATGATGTATCAGGACTTAGTCCCCCAATGATGGCCATGAGATTCTTCTGGCTATCACATTTGTAGTTTGGGACAAATTCCTGGGATTTGAATAGAAGGTCCAGGGTGGTGCGATAGGTCATCCTTGGATTGTTGTAACTGTCATAGATGTGGAACCCGAGAGTGACGTTAGGTAAGATCTGGGAGTCCTCATTGATCTCCTTCACTGCAAAGGCCAAGGCGAGGGCATGCTGGTAGAATTTGGTTATTATACTGCAAATAGGTTAAACACCCCCATTGAAAAAAATAAGTTGACATTTTTTTTATGGTGAAATCATTGATATATGAGTAACAACCATTTCTGTCTCTGTTATAAGTAAGAAGGTGAGAGTCTTTGTAAAACACTCAATAATTTGTATAGCTTTCAACAATGTAAAGTGTTCAAGCTATCACATTTATTTCTATCAGTTTGGCACAAAATAGAATACAACCGGGAAGTATCACTCTTTTAATCTATGTAAATTATGCTAGAAGTGACAGCGCAGATTGGATATTTATACTCGCTAAATGTTCGCCAAAGGGATTTCTTGCAGAATAGTTTCACACATTTCGTGATTAAGATTTTAACACAATGAAAATGATTTGTTTTCCCACAATCAGATAAGTTTGAAAGACAAGGAATCAGGAGTAAGTTTATATACAAAACCATGCATTTATTCTCAAGGAACTACTAGTCATAGAAGCAATTTTGGGAGATCCGACTAAGATTAGAAAATGAATGGAAAGAAAAAAAATCCTTACAGTGGTAAAAAGTAACGTTTTAGAGAAGGATGTTCCTTAAATTCAATTTCAAAAAAGGAGTGAATTATCTGAGACACCATCCCACCCATGATGAGATCACCAGGCTGGTACCACTCATGGGGAATTGGGAAAGCATCACTCACAGGGCAGCTCAGAGTAACTGCTTTCTGAACCAAGAGCATCAGATGGAACATCTTCAGGCATCTGTCACACTGAAAATATTTGTGTCTCCTGTTCATAAGGAAGTTTGTATTTCAGTGGTTCATTCAATGATGAAGCCAAGGTTGATATCTGACAATGCACCTAATCAGAAATCCCATCATCTTCTATATGAAGATCCATGTGAATGCAAATTTCATTAGGATTGAACAGATGCTCCTGAAAAGAAGAAAGAAGGGAGGAAACTTGTAACAATGAAGCTGATGGAGCCATTACTATCCCTTTGTGCCAAACTCCCTGGGGTTCAAGAGTTTCTTTATAACCAGATTGATACCTTCATTGTTGTTGGATTTAAATACTTTGATGCACAGTCCTTGATGTTTTGGCCTAAGTAAAAATAATACGATGATTCCTGTAGGAGATAATTATTTTGTTTTTGGTGAGAGAATAAGTGATTCAACTGAAAGTTCAACTTTTTTTTCAAATGAGCAAATGGTGATAAAAATAATCTAAGGGACATTGGCAGTTAAAAACAGCCTCAAGTCTTGACATTCATGTTCATTCCTTACAATGGAGCAGGGTTCCCATTTTCTATACAAAATGAATAGAATTGTTTAGTAGAGAAGAGGAAACATTTTTTTTACATGTTAAGGTCTGACAAATAAGCCAGTGATTTCTTTGGAGGTTGAATCCACATTTTCAGTCAAAGAACGTTGAAAAATGAAATGATAACAACATTTATGCTGATCTTTGGAAAGTAGCATTCGCCATTGGCTTGAGTTTAATAATCTACCCATCCAAATATTTAGCTATTTATTTATTTTATTTATTTTATTAGTGTCCTGACTTGCATTATTTTTATAAATAACTCAAGGCAGAGAAGATATCTAACAGACCTTCCTCCTCCTATTATATCATATGATAGATATGATATGGTATATGACAGTGATGGCTAACCTTTTTGCCGTTGCATGCCAAAAGCGGAGAGAGCATGGGGGGGTCGCGGGTGCGGGTGCCCACATCTATAATTCAATGTGCCCTGCCCTCCCGCGCATGCACACATGAACCCCCCCAATTCCCCCTGCTTTTGGCACACGATGGCATGGTGGGCCCGGTAGGCCCGTTTTTCCCCCTCCCAAGGCTCCAGAGGCTTTCTAGAAGCCTGGGGAGGGCAAAAACAGCCTTCCCCATCTCACCCGGAGGCCTTCCGGAGGCCAGAAACAGCCAGTTTCCCGACTTCCGGTGGGACCGGAAGGCCTGAAAATCAGTTGGTCAGGGCGCGCATGCGCGCTAGAGCTGAGCTAGGACAACACTCACATGCCCACCAATATGGCTCCGCATGCCACCTGTGGCACCCGTGCCATAGGTTCGCCATCACAGGTATATGATATGATATAATATAATATGGTGTGATATGATAGGATAGGATAGGATAGGATAGATATTATAGGTGTTTTTCAATATCTAAGAAGTTGCCACAAAGAAGAGGAAGGGTCAACCTATTCTCCAAAGCATTTGGAGGCAGGACACAAAGCAATAGATGGAAAATAATCAAGGAGAGGACCAACCTAGAACTAAGGAAACACTGAAAATAATTAATAAGTGGGATGACCTGCCTCCAGAGGTTCTGAGTGGTCTATCACTGGAAGTTTTTAAGGAGAGATTGAACAACCATTTCTCTGAAATGGTATGGGATATTGTGCTTGAGCAGGAGGTGGGACTATAAGACCTTCGAGGTGCCTTCCAACTCTGTTATTCTGTTATTCCTATTTTCCCCCCCCAAATCAAAAAGGTGGGTTGGGCTGAGAGAGAGAGTGACTGAATCAAAGTTACCCAGTAGGCTTTCATGGCTAAGGTGAGGCTTGAACTCATAACCTTCCGCTTTCTAACCTGGTGCATAAATCACGAGACCAAACTGATTCTCATATCTGAATCTGGCTCTCAAGTCACGTATTTCACTTATGAGTGAATGTAGTAATCTTTTTTGAGCAGGGAAGTCCAAAGTCACCAACCAGAGTAGGAGATATTGAACTGATACTCAAAGAAAAGAAAAATCGGGGTTTCTGGGTGTGACTTTCACAATTTCCAGGGCCCTGTTTCAATATGTTATGTGTTTCTCAGGGAATCCTGGTCTTCATGTATGTTGTCACGCAAGGACACTTGAATGTCTTCTCTGAAACTTTCATTGCTATCTTATGAAATTATAGTCTGCAATATATTTCCTTTATAGTTCCTTTGTTGTTGGTTGTCTGAAAGGTGATTTTTCAAAAGGCAACTGGACTGGACATAGAAGCTCTATAACATTCACATTTCAAAGACCCCACACCTATCCAAAAAGGATATTCTCTGGCTACCGTGTTAAATACATCTTCATAAAATGCAATTCTCTTTTTACTATATTTCTCAAGTCATTTATAATTGGACAATAGAAAAACCATGAAAATGTCCCTTAAGGAGGTACATTTGGTGGGACAGAGAAGAAGGGCCTTCTCCATGGTGGCTCCAACCCTCTGGAATCCCATTCCTTCAAAAATGAGACTGCCTCTTACTTTGACACTCTTACGTAAGGCCCTGAACGCCTGAGTTTGCTCGCAGGTTAGGAAGCCCATCAAATGGTTTATTTGACTGTGTGTTGTTGCCAGAAGGGGATATAGGTTTTTTAAAATTATTTTTATATTGTGTTTTATTGCTGATAAACTGACTAGAGTCACTGTGAGAAAGTAGGCGGCTATATAAATTTTCTACATAAAGAAATAAGGAAACTGCAAACACTGGTTATGATTTGATTCAATATCTCTAATCTTCTAACACGACAACTGGATTCTCTTTTTTTTTATTAATAAATTCTATTCATCAATACACAAATGAAATATACAATCCTGCCACCATGGTGTAATGTAAGTACATTGTCCATAAATATAAAATCATTCCTTTATACATGCATACTTGCCATCATATATATACATCACATTTCTGTTCTATCCCACCTTTTCTAGACCCTATCGTACCATAATTTCCAACTGTTATAAAATTCTGAATCTTTTTTAGCATTGATCAATCTAGTTAATCTAACTGGATTCTCAATGTCTTGCTATCTTGGGGTGTTGAAAGACCAAAAATGGTTAATTAAAGAATCTTGGACAATGATTGCAAATGCAGCAGGATGAGCATTTCTTCTACAATTGGCAACTATAATAAATCGTAGTTGTCAGAATAATCCTCCATCAATCTTCTGTTGCAGGGGTGAAATCCAATTTTTTTTTAACTACCGGTTCTGTGGGTGTGGCTTGGTGGGTGTGGCTTGGTGGGCGTGGTAGGGGAAGGATACTGCAAAATTTCCATTCCCACCCCACTCTGGGGCCAGCCAGAGGTGGTATTTGCCAGTTCTCTGAACTACTCAAAATGTCCGCTGCCGGTTCTCCGAACAACTCAAAATTTCTGCTATTGGCTCTCCAGGACCTGTCAGAACCTGCTGGATTTCACCCCTACTCTGTTGTCAGAATGAATGACTTCTATATGTCTCCTATGGATAGCAAACAATCCTTCTCTCTTTTTTTGTCAGCAATTTCTCAAAGCCAGAAATATTACATGATGTTCTAATTCCTCTTTATCAGTTGCTCCCTGTGGTTGAGGTCAGGTCTGAAAACAATGATGTAGCATTTTGGCAAGAATGTGCATCCCAGTAATGCAGCACTGGAGGCCAAGATGGAGAAGACCTCCACAGCTACCATGGCTTTGCCTTTTGTGCTCAGATAGGCTGGAAAGAAGGAGATCCACACACTGCAAAAGGCCAACATGCTGAAGGTGATGAACTTGGCTTCATTAAAGCTGTCAGGTAATTTACGGGCAAGAAAAGCCACAGTAAAGCTGGCGATGGCCAAGACACCCATGTAGCCCAAGACACAATAGAAGAAGAAAGCTGACCCCTCATTGCACTGTAGAATTATTTCTTGGTACACTGAGTGCTTGTCCAACTCAGGGAATGGGGGAAATATTGACAACCAAATTATACAAATACATACCTGTAAGAGGGAGCATGAAAGGACAAGAGCAAAGGCCAATCTTTTCCCCACCCATTTCCTCATCTGAGATCCTGGTTTTGTGGCCATGAAAGCCACAACCACAGTGATGGTTTTGGCCAGTACACTAGAAATGGCCACTGAGAAGGTGATGCCAAAAGTTGGTTGTCGGAGAAGGCAGATCACTTTGCCAGGTTGGCTGAGGAAGAGCAAAGAGGAGAGAAAACAGAGCAGAAGAGAGACAAGGAGGTTGTAGGTGAGCGACCGATTGTTGGCTTTGACAATGGGAGTGTCCCTGTGCTTAATGAAAGTTCCAAGTACCCAAGAAGTCAAGAAGAAGAAACAAAGAACTGCTGAGGATAAACCAATTCCTAAAGTTTCTTCAAAAGTTAGAAAGACCAGCGATTTCAAGATACAGCCTCTCTTTTCTTTATTTGGATAATGATCTTCTGAACACTCAGAACAGTCATCCATATCTGAAAGCAAAGGCAAGGCAAGTTTTTATACATTCCATATTTTTGAAACATTTTCAAATTTATTAAAATTTAGAGCGTTTTGTCTGTTCCTATTTTTCCAAAACACAAAGAAGAAATCTGGGGGGGGGATATAAGAGTTTAGCTTTTATGGGAAAACTTTACATTCAGGAGAACAGAATGTGATTCACAAGTATAGAAATGAGTATTCACCTTGAAGAACTCACAAAACTATTCGCTACATGAAAGCAGTGTATTATAGTTTGCTTAAGTCTAGCCAATGAAAATTTGCTGCAATGTCTAACTTACCCTTTTCATTTGAAATCTTCCCTTCTGGGCAAGGAACACAGTTGTAGCAACAGAACTGCTCTCCTTCCAACCCTCTCTTCCAGTATCCAGAGTAGCAATGGTCATTACACTGAGAAAATGGAATAACCTGGTGATAAGCATAAAATATTTTTTCAAAGGGAATTTTTAAAGCAGTTTATAATGTTCTCATTCATGGTAGCGGGAAGAATATTTGAATTCCTCAAGGGTTTGTCCAGATGTATTATAAGGTAAAAGTTTCCCTCTGCAGTCATGTCCAACTCTAGGGCACAGTGCTCATCTCCATTTCTTGGCCAAGGGATCCAGCATTTTCTGAAGATATTTTCCATGGTCATGTAGCCAGCAAAGACACAAGGAACATTGTTACCTTCCCACCAAAGTGGTACCTATGAATTAGCATGCTTTGGAATTCCTAGATGGGAATGAGCTGAGGCAGGAATGGGAGCTCACCCTATTGCATGACACGCAGTTCTCAAACCTGGGCTATCATCTCTCCAGCTGACAAGCACTGTGTCTTTAACCAGTGAGCCATCACATATTTATACTATCCATTCAAATGTTGACATTATAAGGATGTGCAAAGGGTGTGTTTGGAGAATGGCAAAGTAAATAAAGAGATACATGTGACTACAATATTATGGGAAGACTAACTTATGATTTCAAATGGAAATCCAACCCAAATGAGCCTTGGATAGTACAGTGGTCTAAAGCACCCTGTTATTAACACCAGCTGCCTGCAGTTATTGCAGGTTCGAATCTCACCAAGGCTCAAGGTTGACTCAGCCTTCCATCCTTTCTAAGGTAGGTAAATTGAGGACCCAGTTTGTGGGGGAAATAAGCTGACTTTGTATAAATATACAAAAGTATGAAGGCTATTGCTTAGCATTGGCGGCTTAGCATTGTAAGCCGCCCTGAGTCTCCGGAGAAGAGCGGTATATAAATCAAATTTTTTTTAAAAAGTGAATACCTATTTCTTAAATTGTAATGTCATTTTGTCAATTTGATGTAAGCTTGATCATCAACAATACTTCTACAGATTATTCCATTTCAAAAATCACAAATTAGATAACTAAAGAAACTGTGTTCAATATTGGATCATAATGGATCAAGGAAGAGTTAGTCAAACAAGTCCACACCTGGTTAAAAGCTGGGTGCCACACAATCAGCTCTTCATCAATGATTAATTCCTTTGTGTTGGGAAGATGAGGATCCATCTTTCCAACTCTAATTCTCTGAAAAGATCTGTTTGGAAAAGTGATCAAGTTGGTGATGTCGAATCTACCTGTTGCTTCCCCTTTCTCATTCAGGAACACTCTCTCCCCAGCTGAATTGTTAAAAGAAATGCCTTGAAGAAATGAATGGAGCTACTTGAAAGAGAATGAAAGAGAGAGAGAGGGAGAGGGAGAGAGAGGGAGGGAGGGAGAGGGAGTGAGTTGGAAGGATAATAATGAAAACATGGCCAGTATATTTAACTTTCACTTCCCATTGCTCTAACAAATAATAAATAACAACCCTTAGAATATAGAAAATCTATATTTCAGAGAAAAACACTGTTCTAGTATTAATTTAATATTACTTCCCGGGAAAAAATGAAAACAGCACTTAATAAATCAAAATAAAAACAAGGTATTGACATTATACAACTTGATTCAGATATGATTTATATTCACTATTTAAACAACTAGACAATCAAACTTGGACTGTATCTAAACTCATCCTACATTTTTTGTTCTTTGTTAGTGGAAACGTATTTAACATCATAGGTCCTGACAAATTTCCTTTAGCCACATTTTATCCTCTGAGAGTCAATTCATTTGAGAGAGAGAGAGAGAGAGAGAGAGAAAGAGAGAGAGAAAGAGAGAGAGAAAGAGAGAGAGAGAGAATGAGATAGAGAGAGGGAGGGATGGAGGGAGGGAGAAAGAGAATGAGAGTGAAGGAGGGATGGAGAGGGAGAGGGAGGGAGGGAGAGCGAGAGAGGGAGGGAGGGATTCTTTCAAACATAGAGTGGTTTTAAAGGGTGGATGCCAGAGCTGAAAAAGGGTGACATTTGGTCCATTCCCCTTGAACATTGATAGAGAGAGAACGATCTGCATCCCTATTTTGAAATGTTCACGAGCCAAGGAGAAGTAGATTAGAGAACTGGTTCAGGATAATTTTGGATAGCAATAGCACTTAGACTTATATACAGCTTCACAGTGCTTTACAATCCTCTCTAAGCAGTTTACAGAGTGGGCATGCTGCCCATATCTGGCTCCTCATTTTACCAACCTCAGAAGGATGGAGGGCTGAGTCAACCTTGAGCCAGTGGGAATCCAACATATTAAATATTAATATGAAATCATATTAAAACATATTAGATCATATTAGATCATATCAAAAGTAACTGTGTTCTCTTTGCTGATGATGTAAAACTATCCAACACCACTGACAATGTTGCTACCCTTCAAAAAGACCTTGACTATGTGTCAGAATGGTCAAATGAGTGGCAAGTTCAAATCTCAACCAACAAATGCTCTGTCTTTTACATCGGCAAAAAAAATCAGAACATAAAATACAAGCTGGATGGACACGATCTTGTAGACCACCCTCATTTTGTTAAGGACCTTGGAGTATTCATCTCTAAAAATCTAAGTGCCAGAGCCCATTGTAACATTGTAACACTGTAACATTGCCAAAAAGGCATTAAGAGTTGTTAACCTAATCTTGCATAGCTTCTTCTTTGGTAATATTGTACTACTAACTAGATCATACAAAACATTTGCTAGACCAATTCTCGAATGCAGCTCATCTGTCTGGAACCTACAGTGCGTATTGGACATAAATACAATTGAGAGAGTCCAGAGATATTTTCCTCCATTCCTCTACTCGCAATAAAATACCTAATGCCACCAGACTTCAAATTTTGGGCATAGACAACTTTATGTTTTAGGCTTATGTTCATTCTCTTACTTTATAAAACTAATAGCTTTCTTGCCTCAGTCTCCCTATTGATTTGGAACCGTAGATGAGGGCAAATAAGTTATATTAAATCTTGGATGATTGTGGATAATCATTGAGATACACGATAGGTGTGGCATGGAAAGATTACCTGCCAAGGTAGCAGATTTGGAAATTCAACCCTTTGAATCTCTCTTGGTTGGGATTTTGATCTCACTGCCTCATTCAAAGAATGTGCCACTGCATGAACAGCATTGTAGATACTGTAGCTTTCCCCAGTCATCTGAAATTCAAACAGAGGTGTAGGTAGATTCTCCAAATTCTCTTCTCCACTACAGGTATCAGTGATTGTTGAAGATAATTCTGTATTTGAAAAGGAACAATCAAATAATTGCTCCCAAACCTCTTGGAGAAATTTGTCGTTGTGGGTTGAAGGTTTGATGACTTGAAGAAATTCTTTAAAGCCTTGAATATCTCTTGTATGGACAGTAAAGGAAAGAGCCCCATGGAACATCTGGAGATCCCAACTCCTTTGAAATCCCAGCAGAATCAAATCAATAGGATTCATCAGGATCCAAACCTTCCTAAATGATGCACTCTCATTATTTTCAGGATCACGTAGAAACATGATAGTTCTGAGCCACACTATTGTGATGGATTCTCCGTGGAGAAGAAAAACATTCACTCTTCGATCTTTCAGTTTCTCAAAAATAATTGAGATTGAATTAGATAATTCGGGCATGTCTTCCAAGTCGAGATATTGTGGAATTTTTTGTGTGAAAGCTAAACAGACCCCCTTCTGTGAAAGCAATGGCTGCACTTTCTGAAAAAAACGTTCTTCCTTATTTTCAAAAGCAAAGACTCCAATCCATGTCCATCCAAAATGGAGAAGAAGTTGAATAAGTCCAGCATACTGATGCTCCTCTTTTGGGACCATGTAATAAAGCGGAAATAACTCACTAATTTGAAAGTCTTCTTGGGCAAAGGAACCATAAGTCAACTAAACAAATGAAAAAGAGAAATACCGTTATTCATGAAAATAATGGGAAAAATATGAAGACTGCTTGTTAGAAACTTAATAATGAACATTTGTCCAATTCTATGTAGATTATGATAATTCTGATGAAAAAGAGAAGCAACTAAAACCACATGATGAAATATTTTCTTATCTGAAATTTAACTAGATTACAACCACACTCAGTTTCCTAATACAGAGTTCCAGTATGTTTAGAACATCTGGAAACCTGCTAAATAACTGAGCTTGTGAGCTCTTCTTAGGCTGAGGAAGGATTCTTAAGAACTAGCCTTACTGGATTACCTTCTTCTCTTATTTGTAGCAGAGAAAAATAAAATACTTATACATGGAAGACTAGAGATTCCAGAGGAATAGAAAGAGTTAATCATCTCTTCATTCACTACAATTATTATGGAGATCTCCAAAAGTACCACACAGCCTGAATCTTTCAACCATTTCCATGCAAATGAGTTGAATGTTAAATTCAATTATTACTATCAGACCCAACCAAAATATACCAAGGGGAGTTGTCACCTCTTGTCAGGTAGCTTGTTGGCATTTGGAGCTGACTTGATGGCATCAGTGAAAATGCCGATAGCTTTGATTTCAGGAAGTGTCTAAAAGGAAATCCTCCCTAAAACCATGGGACATGATAGCAGTGTTCCAATAATGGAGGGGCTCCTACAAAGATGAGGGGGTCAAACTATTTTCCAAAGCATTAGAAGGCAACATGAGAAACACTGGATGGAAACTAACCAAGGAAAGAAGCAACCTAGAACTAAGGAGAAATGTCCTAACTGTGAAAACCATCAACCAATGGAACAACTTGACTTCAGAGGTCGTGGGTGCTCCATCACTGGAGGCTTTCAGAAAGAGACTGGACAGTGATTTATCTCTAATGGTATAGGGTCTCCTTCTCAAAGTGGGGGTTGGACTCCAAGATCCCTTCCAACGCTATTATTATATGTTCTTGTGATAGCCAGCCTTTTCTATCCTCCTCTTCAGACAGTTCCAGATTGCACCACAAATGGTGGTCAATCCAAAACATCAGGTTACCCTCTCAAATAAGATAAGTTTTGTACTGTAATTTGTGATTTAAATTTAAATTTTCCAATCTATGATTGTAATAAAAGATTTAGATTCTCTTGACTGATTATTTTGAGCCAACATTTTGAGTTGTGGGAACAATTGCAGAAGGGAGAGCAAAAATTGAAGTCCTGCAGAAAGACATGACAAAATACTAACTAACCCTACAGCACCAGTCGGTCAACAACTGCTAAGAAAAATAGTTGAGTTTTACAGTAAACTACTTTTATCCTACACCAAGCAAATTTAAGTAAGTAGAGTTGTGACCTATTACTAGTTGGCTGTCATAACACCTATGTGATTGTAATAAAAGATTTTGATTTAGTTGGATAATCTTGAGCCAGTCTATTGAGTTGGGCAAAAAACAGATGAGGAGTGATAAAAAGTGTATTTAATTGAATTCCTGGAGAAAGGTATGGCAAGCAACAAGTATCTACTATCAATTACAAAAGACTTTTCTCTCTTACTGCATCCCAAACTACCTGTGGAATTTTGTAGACATGTACACTTTCTGCCATAAAGGATGATGTATCAGGACTTAGTCCCCCAATGATGGCCATGAGATTCTTCTGGCTATCACATTTGTAGTTAGGGAGAAATTCCTGGGATTTGAAAAGCAGGTCCAGAGTGGTGCGATAGGTCATCCTTGCATTGTAGTAACTGTCACAGATGTGGAACCCGAGAGTGACGTTGGGTAAGATCTGGGAGTCCTCATTGATCTCCTTCACTGCAAAGGCCAAGGCGAGGGCATGCTGGTAGAATTTGGTTATTACACTGCAAATAGGTTAAACACACCCATGGAACAAAATAAGTTGACAATTCTTTGATGGTGAAATCACTGATATATGAGTAACAACCACTTCTGTCTCTGTTGTAAGTGAGAAGATGAGAGTCTTTGTAAAACTCTCAATAGTTTGTACAGTTTTCAACCACATATAGCATTTCCATGATTTGCAACAAATATGTATAGAACAAAGTTGTGATCATTTTTTTTCAAGCTATGATATGTATTTCTATCAGTTTGGCACAAAATAGAATTCAGCTGTCAAGTATCACTCTTTTAATCTATGCAAGTTTTGCAAGGAGTGACTCCATAGACTAGATAATTATACTCCCTAAATGTTCTCCAAAAGACTTCTTATCGTAAGACTTTAATACAACAAAAAGAAAATGATTTGTTTTCCCACAATCAGATAATTTTGAAAGACAAGGAAGCAAGAGTAAGTTTATATTAAAAAAAACCACGCATTTATTCTCAAAGAGCTATTAGTTATGTAAGCTATTTTGGGAGTCTAAATTTAGAAAATGAATGGAAAGAAAAAGAAATCCTTACATTGGTAAATCATAACGTTTTAGAGATGGCTGCTTTTTAAATTCAATTCCAAAAACGTTGTGAATTATCTGAGACACCATCCCAGCCACGATGAGATCACCAGGCTGGTACCACTCATGGGGAATTGGGAAAGCATCAGTCGCAGGGCAGCTCAGAGTAACTGCTTTCTGCACCAAGAGCATCAGAAGGAACAACATCTTCAGGGATTTCTCATAGGGAAAATATTTGTGTCTCCTGTCCATAAGGAAATTTGTATTTCAGTGGTTCATTCAATGATTGAGCCAAGGTTGATATCTGACAACTAATCAGAAATCCCATAGATTTCTAATTGAAGTTCCTTGTGTGTGCAAATTTTATACTGACTGTCACTAGGATTGAACAGATGTTCTGGAAAAGAAGAAAGGAGGGAGAAAACTTGTAGCAATGAATCTGACGGAGCCATTATTATCCCTTTGTGCCAAACTCCCTGGGTTTCAAGAGCTACTTTATAACCAAATTGATACCTTAATTGTTGCTGAATTTAAATACCTTTATGCATGGCTCTTGATGTTTTGGCCTAGCTTTAAAAAAAATGCAGTCATTCCTGTAGGAGATAATTATTTTGTTTTTTGTGAGCTCAACTGAAGGTTCCACTTTTTTTTCAAATGGTAATAAGAGTCATCTTATTGGCAATTGAAAATAGCTTTAAGTGTTGAAGGTCATGTTCATTCCTTACAGTGGAGCAGAGTTCCCATTTTCCATATAAAATGAATAGAATTGTTCAGTAGAGAAGAGGAAATATTTCTACATGTTTAAGGACTGACAAAAAAGCCAAAAACTTCTTTGGAGGTTTTATGCACATTTTCAGTCAAAGAATGTTGAAGAATGAAATTTATGCTGATATTTGGAAAGTAGCATTAGCCATTGGCTTGAGTTTAATAATCTAACCCTCCATATTTTTAGTTATTTATTTACATAGTTGTATTATTTTTACAAATAACTCAAGGCAGAGAAGATATATAACCTACCTTCGTCCTCCTATTTAGCGTATGATAGATATGATATGACATGACATGTTATGATATGATATGATAGATATCATAGGATGTGATAGGATAGGATAGAAAGGATAAGATAGGATAGATATTATAGGAGTTTTCCAATATCTAAGAAGTTGCCACAAAGAAGAGGAAGGGTCAACCCATTATTCAAAGCATTTGAAGGCAGGACATGAAGCAATAGATGGAAAATAATCAAGGGGAGAACCAACCTAGAACTAAGGAAAAATTTCCTGATAGTGAAAATAATTAATAAGTGGGATGACTTACCTCCAGAAGGTCTGAGTGTTCCATCACTGGAGATTTTTAAGAAGAGATTGGACAACCGTTTGTCTGAAATGGTAATAGGGTTTTGTGCTTGAGCACGAAGTGATATAATCCAGTTTTATAAAACTATGTTTAATCACATTCCCATTTCTAATGGATATTGCCAGGTTTCTATTTCATGCAGTTTCCAAACTGCAAATAATACTACCAACTTGCCTTTCATTGAAGACCTGTATATTGCATGAGTCAAAAAGAGGGCTGTGAAAATGTTGACAGACCCTTCAAATCCTGGACATAAACTGTTACAACTCCTACCCTCAAAACGATGCTATAGAGCACTGCACACTAGAACAACGAGACAACTAGAACAAGGACAGTTTTTTTCCCGAATGCCATCACTCTGCTAAACAAATAATTCCCTCAACACTGTCAAACTATTTACTAAGTCTGCACTACTATTAATCTTCTCATCATTCCCATCACCCATCTCCTTCCACTTATGACTGTATGACTGTAACTTTGTTACTTGTTTCTTTATGATTTATATTGACATTGTTTCCTGATTGCTTACTTGTACCCTATGACTATCATTAAGTGTTGTACCTTATGATTCTTGATGAGCGTATCTTTTCCTTAATGTTCACTGAGAGCGTATGCACCAAGACAAATTCCTAGTGTGTCCAATCACACTTGGCCAATTAAAAATTCTATTCTATTCTATTCTATTCTATTCTATTCTATTCTATTCTATTCTATTCTATTCTATTCTATTCTATTCTATTCTATTCTATTCTATTCTATTCTATTCTATTCAATATCTAATATCTTTTAATAACAGGTTTATTAATTTAGCAATTTTGCTAAATGGTTCCGCATCTTGTGGCAAGTGACTCTCGATAGCATTCAAAAACCCAATAAACGTATGATAAGCATTAGTTAAAATCATTCTATAACAATTATTTAAAAGAGTAAAAATTATAAATCTAAAACAGGAAAAGATCAAATCAAATCAAATCAAATCAAATCAAATCACTCTTTATGATGGCTATTGGCCAGCATACGCTTCTAGTAAAGGATGAAATGCAAGGAAGAATACATTTCATTCCCCTTTACTAATTCTTTTTGTATTATTAAAAGAATAGGTTACAGTGGAAATAGGTAGATGAATGGAGAGTGAGCATGTTGTTAAAAAACAACATAGAAACTCTATAACATTTACATTTCAAAGACCCCAGACCTATCTAAAAAGGATATCCCCCTGATACTGTGTTGAGTACATTTTCATAAAATGTAATTCCCTTTTTACTACATTTATGAAGTCTTTTATGAATAGGAAATACAAAAACCATAAAAAAGGCATGGTCCCATTCCCTAAGGAGGTACATTTGGAGAGACCCAGAAGAAGGGCCTTCTCTATGATGGCTTCCACTCTCTGGAACATCGTCCATTCAGAAATTAGATTGTCTCCCCCACTTTGACACTCTTCTGTAAAGCCCTGAAGCCCTTGTTTTGCCAGCAGGCCTAGGGAACCCAGAATGGGATGGAGACCATCAAGTGGCTTATTTGATTGTGCCGAAGATGCTTTTTCAGGAGGCAACTGGAATTTCTTGTGTTTTTTTTAAAAGATGTTTTGCTTCTCATTCAGAAAGCTTCTTCTGCTTTGACAGGATCATGGGGAATAGAAGGATTTATATTCCTTGCAGACAGCTGGTCATTTGCATCCTTTTATTTATTTATTTATTGTTTTATTTTATTAGGCTTATATGCCGCCCTATCTCCAACGGACTCAGGGCGGCTCATAACAATAAAAACCACAATCCATTATGCAAGTTAAAGTGCCCAATTAATTTAAATATAATTAAAACCCGTAAAACCCCCATCAATCCAGGCCTGGGGACTCGAATAACCAAGTTTTTAATTCGCGGCAAAAGGTGCGAAGGTCAGGGGCCAGCCAAAGCCCCAAGGGAAGTTGATTCCAGAGGGTGGACGCCCCCACAGAGAAAGCTCTACTCCTGGGGGCCGCCAGCCGATATTGTCTTGCCGATGGCACCCTGAGCAGGCCCTCTCTATGGGCGCGAACCGGACGATAGGATATCGTTGCTAGCTGTCGGTGGTCCGCCAAATATCCTGGACCTAAGCCATGTAGGGCTTTATAGGTCATCACCAGCACTTTGAATCTCACCCGGAGGGCAACCGGTAACCAATGCAAGCCGCGCAGGAAGGGTGTAACATGGGAGTATTGGGATTCCCCCATCACAACCCGCGGAGCTGCATTTTGCACCAGCTGAAACCTACGAGTGGTCCTCAAGGGCAGCCCCAAGTAGAGAGCGTTACAGTAGTCAATAGTGTCATTGAAGCACTTGGAGGTTTATCTGTGTCCTCAGGGTCAGCTGAGTGGTGCTCCTGGTTCCTCTAGTCTGCATTTTTTTTCCCTTTGGAAAAAAAATCCATTCCTACTCTCACACCTTCCAAACAGCGTTCATCCCAAATTGCTAAAAGTTTGTAGAGATTCTCAGTCTTCAAGGTCATGGTTGCCCCAAAGCAGGGGTGAAATGTTCCCAGTTTGGTCCGGTTCACCTGAGCCAGTAGTAAAAAAATGTAAAAAAAAAAAAAGTTCCGAAGATCAGGTGAGCGATTTTTTAAAAAACATTTTTAGCATTTTTTTTACTACCGGTTCTTCAGAACCGGTACTAGAAAAGTAAAAAAAAAGACTCTGACAATCAAACCTGTGGTGCATGATCG
Organism: Ptyas mucosa; assembly: GCA_012654045.1. Taxonomy (NCBI): domain Eukaryota; kingdom Metazoa; phylum Chordata; class Lepidosauria; order Squamata; family Colubridae; genus Ptyas; species Ptyas mucosa. The sequence continues at coordinate 46,894 of WNWU01019759.1, forward strand.
TCAAAGCCTTTTTTTTTTTAACTTTTAAAAGCATTTTTTTACAACCTGTTTGGCCGAATAAAAAGTAAAAGTAAAAAAAAAAAGGCTCAGAAGATCGCGCGCCACCGCTGATCACAACTCCCTGCGCACTCTTCTACTTACCCCATGTCTCCTTTTGGTGTGCACTGTGTGCGCGCACACACCTACCTCACATTTGGTGCATGGTGAGAACTGCGCATGCATGCATGCAGCATGCCTTTCGCAAGCTATGCGCATGTGCAGCCAGCGAATCGGTAGTAAACCAGTTCAGATTTCACCATTGCCCCAAAGGTGCTTTTTCAAGAGGCAACTGGACTTTCTTGTTTTTTCTTTTGAAGACTTATTTGACTGTGTGTTGTTGCCAGACGGGATATAGTTTTTTATTATCTTCTATGTTGTGTTTTATTGACGCTATGTTGCCTAGACTCACTGAGAGCAAGTTGTTGATATAAATTTTCTACATAAATAAATAAGGAAACTGCAAATATTGGACATGATTTGATTCAGTATCTCTAATCCTCTAACACAAGAACTGGATTCTCAATGTCTTGCTATCTTGGGGTGTTGAAAAACAGAAAATGTTAAATTAAAGAATCTTGGAGAATGATTGCAAATTCAACAGCATGAGCATTTCTTTTCAAATTGGCAACTATAATAAATCTTAGTGTTCAGGATACTCCTTCATCAATCCTCTGTTGTCAGAATTAAGGACTTTTATATCTCTCCTATGGATAGCAAACAATCATTCTCTTCCCTTTTCTTTTCAGGAATATTACACCAAGTGTTAATTCCTCTTTATCAGTTGCTCCCTGTGGTTGAGGTCAGGTCTGAAAACAATGATGTAGCACTTTGGCAAGAATATGCATCCCAGTAATGCAGCGCTGGAGGCCAAGATGGAGAAGACCTCCACAACTACCATGGCTTTGCGTTTTGTGCTCAGATAGGCTGGAAAGAAGGAGATCCACACACTGCAGAAGGCCAACATGCTGAAGGTGATGAACTTGGCTTCATTAAAACTGTCAGGTAATTTACGGGCAAGGAAAGCCACAATAAAGCTGGCAATGGCCAAGATTCCCATGTAGCCCAAGACACAGTAGAAGAAGAAAGCTGATCCCTCATTGCACTGTAAAATCATTTCCTGGAGCTCTGAGTGCATGTCCAACTCCGGGAATGGAGGTGATGTTGACAACCAAAGAATACAAATACATACTTGGACAATAGAACAGGAAAGAACAGCAGAAAAAGCCAATCTTTTCCCCACCCACTTCCTCATCTGTGATCCAGGTTTAGTAGCCATGAAAGCCACAACCACGGTGATCGTTTTGGCCAATACACTAGAAATGGCCACTGAGAAGGTGATGCCAAAAGTTGGTTGTTGGAGAAGGCAGGACACTTTGCCAGGTTGACTTAGGAAGAACAAAGAGGAGAGAAAACAGAACAAAAGAGAGACAAGGAGGGTGTAGGTGAGGGACCGGTTGTTAGCTTTGACAATGGGAGTCTCCCTGTGCTTAATAAAAGTTCCAAGTATCCAAGAAGTCAAGAAGAAGAAACAAAGAACTGCTAAGGATAAACCAATTCCTAAAGTTTCTTCAAAAGTTAGAAAGACCAGCAATTTCAAAATACAGCCTCTCTTTTCTTTATTTGGATAATGATCTTCTGAACATTCAAAACAGTCATCCATATCTGAAAGAAAAGGCAAGCCAAGTGTTTAAACATTTCATATTTTTGAAACATTTTCAAATTTCTTAAAATTTAGAGCATTTTGACTTTTCCTATTTTTCAAAAAACACAAACAAGAAATCTGAGGGAGGATATAAGAGTTTAGCTCTTATGGGAAAACTTTATAGTCAGAACAAAAGATTGTGATTCACAAGTATAGAAATGAATATTCACCTTGAAGAACTCACAAAACTATTTGCTACAGTAAGGTTGCATATTACACCTTGCTTATCTAATGAAAAGTTGCTGGAATGTCTAACCTACCCTTTTCATTTGAAATCTTCCGTTCTGGGCAAGGAACACAGTTGTAGCAACAGAATTGCTTTCCTTCCAATCCTTTCTTCCAGTATCCAGGGTAGCAAGGGTCATTACATTGAGAAAATGGAATAACCTGGCAATAAGCATAAAATATTTTTGCAAAGGGAATTTTTAAAGCAGTTTATAATGTTCCCATTTATGGTAGCGGGAAGAATATTTGAATTCCTGACTTCTGGCTGATATCGCAGCTATATCGGACATGAGAAGTGGGTCTCCGAGCTTCCACACCAAGTTCTCCACAGTAAAGGGCTCCAAAAGGAACTAAAGCCACCCTGGAGGGGTGGTGAAGAAAAAAGGGGCACCCTGCATGTCACAGAGAGTCCAAATCTCTCCTGCTAAGAGTGTCATCTACTGACAAAGGAAAACATACCATATTCTACAACCCTGGGAAAATGTTTGATTAGAAAAATAAACAACATTTATTTGGACAACTGTGGTGATATTTACTGTTCTATACTTATCTACCTTATGACTATGGGCGATGCAATGGTGAGAACAAGGAAGATACCTAAGTAAAGCAATTTTTGAATGTTAAGATATATGATTAAACTTAAATGATTAAAGAGGGGACATAAGAGATATTTGGAGAGTTCTCTGGACTACCTGAACATCTGATTGAATAACCCTGGGATATAAAAAAACTGTGACTAAAGTATTCTTTGAGGAGCAACATTAGGCCTGAATATATGGTTGTTGAACTATTGAGTAAAAGTGGACCTTATTAAAATAAGACGAGATGATCCATATGGGGGAAATGAGTGGAAGTTCAAAAGAAATATTGTTGATGTTCAAAAGCATTAAGGACTCTATGACAAAGAACTTCAGGGAGATAAACAATTTAATGCGAAGCATAGATGGGAAAATAGAAAAGATTCTACAAGGGACAATGAATAAAGACCAAGATGCCCAGGAGAGGGAGGAGAAAACAGAAAGAATGGAGGAAAAGACAGAACAGATAAATCAAAAAGCAAAACAAGAAGAGAAGATAATAAAGACTATAATGATGAATGAAACAAATCGGGGGAAAGTATTTTAAGAGATTTAAAAATGGAATGGAAAGATACCATTGAAAAAGAGATAGGAGTTTGGGCAAATACCCTGGAGACTTGGCAGTATAAGAGGATAGAGATGGAGGAATATAGAAAGAGTAAACAGAAACAGTTGAAACAATAAAAATGCAGAGGTAGATAGAGACAAAGATCCAAGAGAGGAGTATGGGAGGTATGTCAAAAAACAAATAAGAATTGAAATATTAAAATGGGCAAGAGATGGATAGAAGGAAAAGAGGTTTCTTTGTTCTCCCCAACTTTCTTTAATATAATGGGGGCCTGATTAAAAGTTAGAATAGAAGTAGAAGTAGAAATAAAGATACACGTGTTATAAAATTAATAAATGGACGGAAGATTAGAGGTTGAAAGATGGATTTAATATATATGTATAAATAATATGGTGATTGTGGTCAGGATGGAGTAAGGGGATTAGATTTTAATACAATATGTGTACTATACTAGGATTAGTAAGGATGGCCTAATTAAATAGAATAAATTAAAGAATTAAATGGAAAGATTAGAAGTTGAAAGATAGTATTATTATGCCTGCTTAAACAATGTTGTAATTGGCATTAGAATGATACATTGAAATATTGAATAATTTCATAATGAAGGTTTATAAGTTAACACAAATAGGAGTATTAATGCTAGGAGTATATAATCTTAAACAAATATCATTGATATTAGTATTGTTATTTGTATCAAAATGAATGATACCCAGATGCCACACTGTTCATGAATCAATGTTGATGTATATATAAAAATAAACAAACAAACAAAAAACAAACAAAAAAGAATATTTGAATTCCTAAAGGGTATTTATAAGATAAAGGTTTCCCTTCCCTCTAAGTGGGAAGGAGCTGAGGCAGAAAAGAGAGCTCATCCTATTGCGTGGTGCTCAGGTCTCAAACCCAGGCTGTAAGCTTTCCATCTGACAAGCACAGTGTCTTTAACCACTGAGCCATCGCATTTTTTAACTATCCATTAAAATGTTGACATTATAAGGACATGCAAAGGGCATGTTTCGAGAATGGCAGAGTGAATAAAGAAATATATGTGATTACAATATTATGGAAGCACTGTGACTCCTGTGATTTCAAATGGAAATGCAACCCAAATATGAATACCTGTCTTTTAAATTGTAATGCCATTTTGACAATATGATGAAAGCTTGATCATTGACAATATTTGTACAGAATATGCCATTTCAAAAATCACAAATTAGATTTCTAAACAGGACTGTGTTCAATATTGGATCACAATGCATTAAGGAATAGTTGACCAAATGAGTCCACACCTGGTTAAAAGCTGGGTGCCACACAATCAGCTCTTCATCAATGATCAATTCCTTCGTATTGGGAATATGAGGACCCATCTTTCCAACTCTAACTCTCTGAAAGGATCCGTTTGGAAAAGTGATCAAGTTGGTGATGTCGAATCCACCTGTTGCTTCCCCTTTCTCATTCAGGAACACTCTCTCCCCAGCTGAATTGTTAAAAGAAATGCCTTGAAGAAATGAATGGAGCTACTTGAAAGAGAATGAAAGAGAGAGAGAGGGAGGGAGGGAAGAAGGGAGGGGGAGTGAGTTGGAAAGATAATAATGAAAAAGTGGCCAGTAGCCTTGGATAGTACAGTGGTCTAAAGCCCTGTTATTAACATCAGCTGCCTGCAATTATTGCAAGTTCGAATCTCACCAAGGCTCAAGGTTGACTCAGCCTTCCATCCTTTCTAAGGTAGGTAAATTGAGGACCCAGTTTGTGGGGGCAATAAGCTGACTTTGTATAAATATACAAAAGTATGAAGGCTATTGCTTAGCGCATTGTAAGCCACCCTGAGTCTCCGGAGAAGGGCGGCATATAAATCAAATTTAAAAAAAAAAAAGTATCTTTAACTTTCACTTCGCATTGCTCTCACAAATAATAAATAACAATCCTTAGAATATAGATAATCTATATTTTAGAGAAAGACGCAGTTCTAGTATTAATTTAATATTACTTCCAGGGGAAAAATGAAAACAGCAGTTAATAAATCAAAATCAAAATGAGGTATCAGACTTCCGGTGGCGCTGTGAGCTTCGATGGCAGCTCTCCTTGGAGTGCCAGCCCCCTGGTCTTGTTCAAGTCGCTAGAACAGCGAAGTCCAGCTGTCTAGCGGCTTGGAAATTTTCCCCTCGGGAAAAGAGGGGGAAGAGAGCAGCCAAGCTTGGATAGAGCTCCCCAAGAGCCCCAGGAACAATTCTGGGGCCTTGAAGGGTTAGAGCTCCCTAAAAGCCTGACAATAAGCTCCAGATCCAGGACGCTTCTGCTTTAAGCAGAACAAGACGCCGCGACTACTCCTGCAACAATTTTGCAACATATTGGATACAATAGCAGGCAGAGCGAAGCCAGGAGGGACTCTAATTGCAAGTACTAAACTTTAACTCCTATGTATTTACAACTTCCTTCTTAAGTGCTAAGTGAAGAAAGTGAAAGGAAATGGCGCCGAGCCTTGATTGGGCATGGTAGTGAAACTTGACTTCAAAGCATTGTACAGCGCTGATAGTTTGTGGGGATAATAACTGGAATTTGCTTTAAAAGAAAGAAGAGTTAAAGTGGACTGCAGGCAAACTAAAACTTATTGAGGACTGGAAACTAATTGGAAATTTAAGTTGATTTAATGGACTTACTGTTCTGGCTGGTGAAAAAGATTTAAATTGAAATTTTTGGTCTGAAAAATGGCTTCTAAACAAATAAAGACTGTTGTGCCTAAAAGTGCAGGCAGCTCTCCTGCCCATTCTTACAAAATGCAAGCTTTGCCTGCATCAGCTTCAGTCTCAACAGAGTTTTAGGCAGAAAGGATAATTCAAACATGGTTTCAATACGGACAGTTGTATACTAGATGGAAGGAGGATCAGAAAATTGGTATTTTACAAAATGAGGAAAATTTGATAAAACAAATTAGGGATCAAAACCCAATGCATATTACAAGGTTGTATAATGCATTGATAGAAATAGATTCAGAAACGGAATTAGTGAAGGATTGTATGATAAAATGGGCACAAAATATTGAGCAACCAATAATGATGGAAACATGGGAAAAAATATGGATTAGAAATGTAAAATTTACTCAAGCCCAAAATTTGAGAGAAAATTTTTACAAAATGTTTTATAGATGGCATTTAGATCCTAAAAAGTTATCTTGTATGTACCCAAACTTACAACCTACGTGTTGGAGATGTAAAGGTGATGATGCAATGTATTACCATATATGGTGGACATGTAGAAAAATTAAGGCATTCTGGATTAAGATATGGTAGATCTTGCAAAATATTCTTAAAAAGAAGATAAAAATTTACTCCACAATTTTTTTATTGGGTATAATTACAGACTGCACGGTTATAGAGACTAACTTGATTTTGAACTTAATAACTGCAGCCAGACTTTTGGTGGCGCAGTATTGGAAGAAGGAAGACTTACCTACTATTGAAGAATGGACATTAAAAGTAACTAATTTGGTGGAGATGGCCAAAATCTCTGCATATTTGAAGGAATGAGAGATATATACTGGAATGGAGAAGATGACTATATTAAAAAAAAAATGAGACTAAAAAGTTGCAGATAGTTTATGAATGAAGTATTTAGATGAAACCTTTTTATATTCTTATAATTGTATTTGGTACGTAAGGGGAGTTAAAGGGTGAAGGAGGGTTAAGAGCTTATAGTTAGCTTGTTTATGTTTGATGATGTTTGTTAAATGTTACACCCTGTTTTGCTCTGGGAAGTCGGGGTGGGGGGGAGGGAGAAGGGATTGGGTGGGGGGAAGAGGGGGGAAATTTGTTTGTAAAAATATTTTAAAACTTTTTAATAAAAAAATAAATCAAAATGAGGTATTGACATTATACAACTTGATTCAGATATGATTTATATTCACTATTTAAACAACTAGACAATCAAACTTGGACCATATCTAAACTAATCCTACATCTTTTGTTCTTTTTTAGTAGAAACGTATTTAATATCATGAGTCCTAACAAATTTCCTTTAGCCAGATTTTATCATCTGAGACTCAATTATTTTGAGAGAGAGAGAGAGAGACAGAGGGAGGGAGGGAGGGAGGAAGGCAGGGATTATTTCAAACATAGAGTTGTTTTAAAGGGTGGATGCCAGAGCTGAAAAAGATAGATAGATAGATAGATAGATAGATAGATAGATAGATAGATAGATAGATAGATAGATAGATAGATAGATTCGCACCTATTTGGGAGAACCGGTTGTTAACTTTCTAAGCAGTTTGGAGAACTGATTGTTAGAAGAAATCTTATTTTGTTTTTTTCCACTTTACAGGGCTAATTCTGTAAGAAATGCAGGAAGGAAACCTTCTGGTGGTATTTCTAGCTTAATATTTATTGCCCTGCTTAGAGAAATTGCCTCTCTGGTTTAACCCTTATTACATTGTACCAACCATCAACATGAGTGATGTTGAGTTGGCCATGCCCATATGGTCACATGACCACCGAGCCACACCTACCCAGCTGCTGGTGGTGGTTGTTGTTGTTGCTGTTGTTGTTGTTGTTATTATTATTATTATTATTATTATTATTATTATTATTATTATTAATTTATTTAATTTGTATACCGCTCTACTCCCGAAGGACTCAGGGCGATGAACAGCCAAAAGATAAAATACATATAATACAAATGTTAAAAAACCATTTAAGATACAATTAAATAATTTAGCCCAAAAAACAAGATTTAAAACACCCCAAATTTGTAGGACAAATTTAAAATTTAATACAGTTTAAAAAAGAGGATAGGCCAGGCCTGCCTGCTGGAATAGGAATGTTTTAAGGGCACGGCGAAAAACGCGCAGATTCAGGATCTTCCGTATCTCCGGGGGGAGTTCGTTCCAGATGACGGATTCCTCCACAGAGAAGGCTCTCCCCCTGGGGGCCGCCACTCGACATTGT
>WNWU01019760.1:0-54960 GCA_012654045.1 Ptyas mucosa
TCTATATCTATATCTATATCTATATCTATATCTATATCTATATCTATCTATATCTATATCTATATCTATCCTGGAAGCATGAAGCCAAGAACACTAGCCTGAAGATGACGAATGAGACTTCGTCGAAATGTCGCCAAGACACTTCCAATTTTACGTGGGAGAAAGCCCGAATAACCAAAGACACACACACACACACACACACACACACATAAAACAAACTATTCTAAAAATACGAGTTCCAGGTATATTAATAAAGAAAGAATCAGACATTCTGCGAGTTCCGGTACTTAAAATTTTAAAATAATTAAAATTTTATTTAACTAAGCTTTCGTCAACCATCTGCTAACATCGTCAGAGTATTAAACTACCGTTACAGAGATCTCTGCATTTATATGCCATTAATCAATTTGGCCCTTGCATGTGTAATAGGCCCTTCCAGCAGTCTCCCACTTGTAATCAGCTGTGTTGTTTTTGCTGTCATCATGATGGATGACGGAGGCTCAATTCCTTCTGTTTCCTTCCTCCTAGCTTGCTTATCAGTGGGGGATGATGTTACCCTGTCAGCCATTGTAATTTGCTGCCTTGTCCATGACCTCGTGATCAGCCAGGTTCGTTTCTCATTAATCCTATCTGTTACAGTTTGAGACAGCCCTGCCAGGTTTCTCTGTGTTTGGTCAGGCTGAGTCTACATGCTCAGAGGTGGGGGTTGGGTGCCTTTGGTAGAGATGGAAAGCCGTCTCTGATGGATGAGCAGAAATAATCCAAATCCTACATAAAATCTTATTTGACAGAAACAATGACATCTATAATTTCCTGTAGATAGCAGCTCTCTACTCTTTTTTGTTAATCATTTCCATAGCCAGAAAGAACACATGATGCCCTACATTCTTTTTATAAGTTGTCCCCGGTGGTTTAGCTCAGGCCGCAAAACAATGATGTAGCATTTTGGCAAAAATATGCATCCCAGTAATGCAGCACTGGAGGCCAAGATGGAGAAGACCTCCACAGCTACCATAGCTTTGCCTTTTGTGCTCAGATAAGCTGGAAAGAAGGAGATCCACACACTGCAGAAGGCCAACATGCTGAAGGTGATGAACTTGGCTTCATTAAAGTTGTCTGGTAATTTACGGGCAAAGAAAGCCACAATAAAGCTGGCAATGGCCAAGATACCCAAGTAGCCTAACACACAGTAGAAGAAGAAAGCTGACCCCTCATTGCACTGTAAAATCATTTCTTGAAGCGTTGAGTGCATGTCTAATTCAGGGGATGGGGGAAATGTCAACAACCAAAGAATACAAATGCATGCTTGTAACAGAGAGCATGAGAGGACAATAGAAAAGGCCAATCTTTTCCCCACCCACTTCCTCATCTGAGAACCAGGTTTAGTGGCCATGAAAGCCACAACCACAGTAATGGTTTTGGCCAGTACACTAGAAATGGCCACTGAGAAAGTGACGCCAAACATTGATTGTTGGAGAAGGCAGGTCACTTTGCCAGGTTGGCTGAGGAAGAGCAAAGAGGAGAGAAAACAGAGCAGAATAGAGACAAGGAGGGTATAGGTGAGGGATCGATTGTTGGCTGTGACAATGGGAGTATCCCTGTGCTTAATAAAAATTCCAAGTGCCCAAGATGTCAAGAAGAAGAAACAAAGAGCAGTTGAAGCTAAACTGATTCCTAATGTTTCTTCAAAAGTTAGAAACATCACCAGTTTCAGAATACATCCATTCTTTTCTTCATTTGGATAATAATCTTCTGAACATTTGAAACAGTCATCCATATCTGGAAGAAAAATCAAGGAATTTGTTATTGTAATAATTCTATACCATTGAAAATTGGTAGAATGTGTAACCTATCATTTTGATCTGAAATCTTCCCTTCTGGGCATGGAACACAGTCATAGCAGCAGAATTGATTTCCCTCCATCCCTTTCTTCCAGGATCCAGAGAAACAAGGGTCATTGCATCGAGAAATTGGAAGAACCTGGTGATAATCATAAAAGGTTTTGAAAAGGGAGAAATGTAAAAGAGTTTGTGATGTTTTTCTTTATGGAGGAAAATTATTTTAACTTCCACAAAGTATACTGAGTTCATTGACTTCATCAACAACTTAAAACTTTTCTAATCAGAATAATGTACAAATGGTCCTGTTTGAAGGTCAAGGTGAATAAATAATTACACATAGTGACAATCTCATGGAAACATGTCCACTCGTATGATTTCAAACAGAACTGGAAACCAAATATGCAAACACAGCTTTTACATTGTAATATCACTTTGCCAATTTGAGGAATGCTTGATCATCAACAACATTTAAAAGAATATGCCATTGTTTATTTAAAAGAAACAGACATTAGACTTCTAAAGAGAGTACATTCATTATGGGATCCTAATGGATTAAGGCATTTTTGATTCAATAATTCGATACCTGGTTAAAAGCTGGGTGCCAGATAATCACATCTTCACCAATGAGTAATTCCTTCCCCTTTGTTGCCTTGAGATCCATCTTTCCAACTTTGACTCTCTGAAAGGATCTGTTTGGAAAAGTGATCAAGTTGGTGATGTCGAATCCACCTGTTGCTTCCCCTTTCTCATTCAGGAACACTCTCTCCCCAGCTGAATTGTTGAAAGAAATGCCTTGAAGAAATGAATGGAGCTAATTGAAAGAGAATAGAAGAGAGAGGAAATTGAAAACAATATAATATAAAAGAAAACATCATAATCAAGTTTCATTCAATAATTCTTCATAGTCCAATAACTATTATTGAATATGTACACTTAGAAATTTGATCATCAATATGGCATGGAAATGTACATGTCCACTCTATTGTTTATTTGATATTATATTAAGAAAAGGTAAACATGAACTGAAGCAGAATGAAAGTAAGCTTTGGGAATTATGTAACTTTCTTCAATTATGTTTTAGGTCCACTACTTAAACATTTAATTCAAGATAGAGCATATATAATCTTTCCTCGTTGGTAGAAAGATGTTTGAGAGTCTCAAGGTTTGACTAACTTCCTTTCACCAGATTTTAGAACCTGAGACTCAGGCATTCTTTGACACATAGATGAGAGGAAGAGATTATTGTGAACATAAGTTTATTTTATAGTATGTATGCTACATGTAAAGAGGACCACTTTTATTTTATTTCTGTAAAACTCTGATAGCAATAGCACTTAGACCTATATACCACTTTACAGTGCTTTACAGCCCACTCTAAGCAGTTTTACAGAATCAGCATATTGCCCCCAACAATCTGGGTTCTCACTTTACCCACCTCGGAAGGATGGAAGGCTGAGTCAACCTTGAGCCTGGTGACATTTCAACTGCCAAATTGCAGGCAGTTGGCAATCAGCAGAAGTAGCCTGCAGTACTGCACTATAACCATGGCACCACCATGGCTAATGGAGCTTTTTGATAGAGACATGAAAATTTCATGAGCCACAGAGAAAGTTCTTGGAAGAGACAATGAAAAGTAATCTAAATTACCATTTTAACTATGTCTTATTGTGCAAGCTATGATGATTTACCTAATAACTCCTACTGACATTTAAACCATAATTTATATAGTAGCTTCTAGATGATTGGAATAACAAAATGACAGAGTAATAGGAAAACAGAATAACAAGAGAAATTAGTTTTCTGTATCTATTTTAAAGAGCACAGTATAACAAAGTTGCAAGGAACCTTGGAAATCTTCTACTTAACACTCTGCTAAAGGAGGTGACCCTGTATCATTTCACAGAAATGGCTGTCCAGTCTCTTCATAAAAGTCTTCAGTGATGATGCAAACACAACATCTAAAGGCCAGCTGTTCCACTAATTCATTGTTCTCATTGTCAGGAAATTCTCTCTTATTGCTTTGTTGTTTCTTATACTTGATTCCACATGCAGAAAATATTAAGACTTTCCACATTGGGTTCATTTTACGTCAAGCTGCTCATTGAAATAAAAGAATTGTCCAATGCAAAGGAAATACCTGCCAAGACTGCAGATTTGGAAGATCGGTTTTTTTATGCATTTTAGTTGTCTTCCTATTGAACCCCAACGCGTATAGATCCTGCAAAGCATGAGCCACAGAATAAACAGCATTGTAGATACTGTAGCTTTGGCCGGTCATTTCCATTTCAAACAAAGGCCCAGGAAGATCCTCCAGCTGCATCTTCCTAATGCATTGCCTACTGTGCATTTCTTGTAACCCTGGTTTTGGAAATGAACAATCAAATGCTTGTTCCCAAACATCCTGCAGAAACCCATCTCTGGGGACTGAAAGTGGATTGATGGTCTGAAGAAATTCCTTGAAACCTACAACTTCTGTTGAACGAATAGTGAAGGAAATTGCCCCATGGAACATCTGGAGGTCCCAGTTGATTTGAAATCATGACAATATGAAATCAATCTGTGCCGTCATGATCCACACCTTTCCCAATAATGTAATTTTCTTGCTGTCAGGATTTTCTGGAAACATTGCAAATCTTAGCCACATAATTGTCAATGATTCTCCATAGACAAGAATTGCATTGACTTTGCTATTCATGAAATGAATGGAAATCATTGAGATTGTTTGATAAGCTTCTGGAAAGTCTTCCACGTGGAACAATTGTGAAAGTTTCTATGAACGATGAGCAGATTCCGTTCTCTGAAAGTAAGAGCTGGATTTTCTGTATGAAACTTTCTCCATTGTTGTTATCCATAGTAAATATCCCAATCCACGTCCATCTGAAATGATGAAGCAGTTGGATAATCCCAATGTACTGATGGTCCTCTTTGGGGACCATGAAATAAAGTGAAGAGAGCTTACTGGTCTCAAATTCATCTCGGGCTAATGAGCCATATGTCAGATGCAAGAAAGTGGAGTAGTATTCTGTTGAGTTCTTAGATCAAATCTGATTGTCCTGTCTAGTTTCATATAAAATATATCCAATGGAGGAATTATTTTCCTGAAATTCTTCTAAGTATTAATATGGAAAGGAATTTCTTGGAATTATTTCAAACACATATGATGATAGAAACTCAACCGATCAATTCTTTTCATAGAAGCAAAAAGTTCAAATCTTCCCTCTGGTATGGAATGTCCATGGATTCATACTTCCTGTATTTGGCATAGTAGTTTCAAAATTATGCTAACTAATAGATCTTAACCCAGGGAGAATATCTTAACACAAACTTGAGACTAAATTTTAATGCTCCTTAATTATTCAATAATAATGGCACCAGAATATAGATTTTTTCTGTTTAATCCTTTCACAACTTACTTGTGGAATCTTGAAGAAACTTGTAATTTCAGCAATATGAGATGATGATACGAAATCCAGTCCCCCAATAATAGCCATGATTTTCTTCTGGTTATCACATTTGTAGTTAGGGACAAATTCCAGGGATTTGAAAAGCAGGTCCAGAGTTGTGCGATAGGTCAACCTTGCACTGAGGTAACTGTCATACATGTGGAACCCAAGAGTGACATTCGGTAAGATCTGGGAGTCCTCATTGATCTCTTTCACAGCAAAGGCCAAGGCAAGGACATGTTGATGAAATTTGGTGAATACACTGTAAATAGGTTAAGTACCCCCATTGAAAAAAATAATTCTACAAGTTTGTTTTCTCTGACAGTAGTAGGAAGATTGTAGCTTTGGTACAATGCTTCATAATTCAGTGTTCAGATTTATTTTAAGCAGCATTTTCCATGACTTCCAACAAATATCTACTACAACAAATACAAGTAGTGATTTTCTCAAAGTACTATATTTATTTTCTATGAGATTTTCAAAAAATGATATATGAACAGATTCAGGAGGTATCACTCATTTACTGTATGTATCTTTTGTGAGGAGAGAGAGCACCAAATCTTTCTAAAAAATATCTTTACCTCAGTAAACATTCAAATAGACTTCTTGATCTGAATTTTTGTACGTGTCATGTGAAACACTTTAAAAGAATGGAAAGAAGGATTATTTCTTCTCTCATAACCAGATACAGTTGAAAGAAAAACAAGGCATAGATTATATTAAAAATGTTACATTTATGCACAAACAGCTTTTATTCATATAAAAGATTTTTGAACGTCTGTGTAAGGGTAGATAAAGAAAAAAATCTTTACACTGGTATTTCATAAGGAGTTATAGAAGGATTTTCACTAAATTTAAATTCATAAAAGTGGTAACCCATGTGAGATGCCATCCCATCAATGATGATAATTGTTATAATTGTAGAAATAAATACAATGCTTTTTTTTTAAGATGACACATTTCTTTTCTGCTAATTTTTCACAAAATCAAATATGAACAAATCCAGCAGGAATCAGTCATTAATTGCAGGTATGTTTTCTGAGGAGGAACTATGCCAAACATTTTTTAAAAAGTGACCATAAGCTGTCTAAAATGCTTCAAAAAAATTCTTGCACTAAAAGTTCATACATTCTCTGTCAAACACTTTAACACAGGGGTGTCAAACACAAGGCCTATGGCCCAAATCCGGCCTGTGATGTGGTCAGATCTGGCCCAGGGGCAGGGATGGGTTCTAATATTTTTTACTACCGGTTCTGTGGGTGTGGCTTATTTTGTGCGCGTGGCTTGATGGTCATGTGACAATTCTTTAGGATTTAGCAGAGGTACGGGTCTACCGGCTTTTAAGTGCTTGCAGAGCTGTACCACTCTACTTATTTGTTTTTGGAAGCACTGGTCTACCCATGTATTTTTATTGGCACCGGTCTACTCATTTGTTTTTGGAGGCACTGGTCTACCCATGTATTTTTACAGGCATCAGTCTACTCATTTGTTTTTGGAGGCACCGGCCTAGCACCACACTGCTTTTTAACATTGATCAGCTGTAGGGCAACACTTTAAAGCCCTGTGGCAAGAGTTTAAACAGTTTTTTTCCTTATAGCCCATCAGCTGGGACTCAGGAGGCAGCAATAGATTGGGGTGGGGCCAAGCAGCTACCAGGTCCTTGGCCGAGTCATGTGTCAGATCCTCAGGAAATGGCCCAAGCTCCATCTGGAACCTATCAGGATCCATCAGGCACCTGGGACGGATCCATCTAATTGGATCCGCCTCCCTGCGGCAGGGTACAGCGGTTCGAAGATCCAGGCGAAGGAGTGAGTGATTAGACCATGACAAGGGTTCAGTGTCTATATCCCCTATAACAAGACCACTCAACCACTGGCCAGAGACAAAAATCAAGTCCAGAGTGTGATCCCCCCTGTGGGTAGGGCCATGAACTCGCCCCTTTTGTTCAACATTTATGTGAAGCCGCTGGGTGAGATCATCCGTGGTTTTGGGGTGAGATACCATCAGTACACTGATGACACCCAGCTGTACATCTCCACCCCAGACCACCCCAACGATGCCCTTGAAGTGATGTCCCAGTGCCTGGAGGCTGTGCGGATCTGGATGGGGAAGAACAGGCTCAAGCTCAACCCTTCCAAGACTGAGTGGATGTGGCTCCTGGCATCCCAATATAGTCAGTTGACTCCATCACTGACTATTGGGGGCGAGTCTTTGGCCCCCACGGAAAGGGCTCGCAATCTGGGAGTCCTCCTGGATAGGCAGCTGTCCTTGGAGGATCATCTGACGGCTGTGACCAGGGGGACCTTTTGTCAGGTTCGCCTGATTCGCCAGTTGCGGCCCTTTCTCGATCGGGATTCCCTGTGCACAGTCACTCACGCCCTTGTCACCTCTCGCCTTGACTACTGCAACGCTCTCTACATGGGGCTCCCCTTGAGGAGCACCCGGAGGCTTCAACTGGTCCAGAATGCGGCTGCGCGGGGAGTGACGGGAGCAACATGGCGCTCCCATGTAACACCGCTCTTGTGTGAGCTGCACTGGCTCCCGGTGGTCTTCCGGGTGCGCTTCAAGGTGTTGGTTATCACCTTTAAAGTGCTCCATGGCATAGGGCCTAGTTATCTGCGAGACCGCCTACTGCCACAAATGACCTCCCACCGACCTGTGCGCTCCCACAGAGAGGGCCTCCTCAGGGTGCCATCAGCCAAACAATGTAGGCTGGTGACCCCTAGGGGGAGAGCCTTCTCTGTGGGGGCACCTACCCTCTGGAAACAGCTGCCCCCTGAGATAAGGAGAACTCAAGACCTCAGTGCCTTCCGCCGTGCCCTTAAAACTTACTTTTTTCAACAAGCCGGGCTGCCTTAGGAAGAAATTTTAGACATTTTTTAAATTGGTTTGTTATTTTTAAAACTGGAGCCAAATTTATATGTATTTTTAATTCTTAATATTTGTATTGTATGTTTTTAATTCTGGCTGTTCACCGCCCTGAGTCCTCAGGGAGAAGGGTGGTATATAAAATTTAAATAAATAAATAAATAAACTAACTGGGTCAGGTCCAAGGCTGTCATGGAAGCCATGAACTCCCTAGCCATCTCAGACGTTTCGCCAATGGACGGCAAGTTGAAATCACCCATGACCAAAAGCATGGGTGTATCCACTGCCCCCGTGGCTATCACGTCGAGTAGCTCGGGCAGGGCTGTTGCCATGCGGCAGGGAGCCAGGTATGTAAGCAACAGGCCCATCTGAACCCCATGACCCCATCTCACAAAGAGGGACTCACAACCGGCAATCTGTGACACAGTGGTCTCCCTCGGACCTAGATCCTTGTTGATAATAACCGCCAACCCCTTCTCCCCTGGACCCTCGGCTGATGGAATGCTCTGAAGCCTGATTGGCACATCTCAACTAGAGGGACACCTCCCTCCGGGGCCAACCAGGTCCCCGTAATACCCGCCAGGTCCGCTCCAGGTCCGCTAAAATAATAAAACCATTTATTATTTTATTTCTTTACAATATATACCACTTTATTATTTTTACAACCAAAGGCAGCAAACATAAACAATATACCATCCCCATTATTTTTTCCACATAGCAAGAACACTTATATTATTTTATTATTTCATTTCATTTTAGTATTTCATTTCATTTATTATTATTATTATTATTTACAATATATACCACTTTATTATTTTTACAAACAACCAAAGGCAGCAAACATATCCAATATACTGTCCTCCTTATTTTTTTCCACACAGCAACAACCTTGTGAGGTACACTAGTCTGAGAAACAGTGTTTGGTCCAAAGTTAGCCAGCTGGCTTTCATGGCCAAGGCAGGGCTTGAACTCATAGTCCCTTGCTTTCTATCTCAGTTCCTTACTCACTAGACCAGGCTAAAATCCCTTTAAATCTAGAAATTATAGAAAAAACCTCAATGAAAGGAAGATTCTAGATTGCAAAGGCACCAAATATCAGGTTCTTTCCCTGAAATTGCGTACAAACCACCTTTGATCTTTTAATTAGGGAAGCCAGAAAGAACACATGATATACTAATTTCTCTTTGTGAGTTGTTCCCTGTGATTGAGGTCAGGTCGCAAAATAATGATGTAGCATTTTGGGAGGAATATGCATCCCAGTAATGCAGCACTGGAAGCCAAGATGGAGAAGACCTCCACAGCTACCATGGCTTTTCCTTTTGTGCTCAGATAGGCTGGAAAGAAGGAGATCCACACACTGCAGAAGGCCAACATGCTGAAAGTGATGAACTTGGCTTCGTTAAAGCTGTTAGGTAACTTACGGGCAAGAAAAGCCACAATGTAACTAGCGATGGCTAATATACCCATGTAGCCCAAGACACAGTAGAAAAAGAAAGCTGATCCCTCATTGCACTGTAAAATCATTTCATGGAGCTCTGAGTGCATGTCCAACTCAGGGAATGGGGGAGATTCTGACAACCAAAGAATACAAATGCATACTTGAAATAGAGAACATGAGAGGACGATCGAAAAAGCCAATCTTTTCCCCACCCACTTCCTGATCTGAGAACCAGGTTTAGTGGCCATGAAAGCAACAACCACGGTGATGGTTTTAGCCAGAACACTAGAAATGGCCACTGAGAAGGTGATGCCAAAAGTTGGTTGTCGGAGAAGGCAGGTCACTTTGTCAGGTTGGCTGAGGAAGAGCAAAGAGGAGAGAAAACAGAGCTGAAGAGAGACAAGGAGGGTATAGGTGAGGGATCGATTGTTGGCTTTGACAATGGGAGTATCCCTGTGCTTAATAAAAGTTCCAAGTGCGCAAGATGTCAAGAAGAAGAAACAAAGAGCAGCTGAAGCTAAACCGATTCCTAATGTTTCTTCAAAAGTTAGAAACATCATCACTTTCAGGATACATCCATTCTTTTCTTCATTTGGACAATGATCTTCTGAACATTCGAAACAGTCATCCATATCTGAAAGGAAAATCAAGGAATTTTTTTAAAAAAATTTGATTTATATGCCGCCTTTCTCCGGAGATTCAGGGCGGCTTACAAGGCATTAAGCAATAGCCTTCATACTTTTTGTATATTTATACAAAGTCAGCTTATTGCCCCCCACAAACTGGGTCCTCAATTTACCTACCTTAGAAAGGTCATCTAGGCCTTCCCTATTATTCACATTACCCTCTGAACAGGTGACATTTGTTATTCCTTTTGAACTCTTTCCACTGGTTATCAGATGGATCATGTTTCTATGAAAATTTTCCTCAAATGGAAAATTTAGGATTGGCTTAAAATGAAGCAGATAGGGAAGGAATATTATTCTTTACAATGCAACCTTTGTTATCATTTTAAACTTTATTGCAATCTCAGTCCATTTGGACTTTCACCATTTTTTCCCTCCAAAACTTGGAAAAGAAAACAACGAAGAGATATGTAAGCCTCTAGTAACAGAGTGTATTGATCTGAACAACAGATTGTGAGTCACAGCTATAAAAATGAATATTCACTAATAACTAAAAGTATTAGTTATTTGCACACTAAGGTAGTGTATTACAGTTTGCTTAAATTTACTTATTTATTTAGTATATAGTGATGTTCCAATAGCCAGAAGGCTAATACAGACTAATCCTTTGGCTGCCTAAGACTGCTAGCTCTGTTTGTCTTTAAAGATTCTCAGTCACCCAAGTCATGGTTGTCCCAAAGGTGCTTTTTCAAGAGGCAACTTGACTTTCTTGTTTTTTCTTTGAATATGTTTCACTTCTCCTCCAAGAAGCTTCTTTAGCTCTGACTGGATGGTGGGAAATGGAAGGATTTACAGTATATTCCTTGAAGACAGCTGGTCATTAAAAAGCAACTTTGGGAGAACCATGATCTGGATGACTGAGAACTTCCATTGATATTTATCTGTGCACTTTGGGATGAATACCCTTTAAATGGTGTGGAAGTAAATGGATTTCCAGCAAATCCATTCCATTTGTGCTTCAGTTTGAGAAGCAGACAACACAGACTCATCCCCAACAGCCTGCGTCTGTCTTTAACAGTGAAAGGAAACAGAGCAGAAAGGAACACAACTGCAGAAAACACAGCTCCACCACACAGTCCTTTCAGCAGTTCCAAGAAGGCTCCATACCATTTGCACTACTCAGGTGACCCTCCAAGTGTCCTGAACAACTCTTTAAAAGAATGCAAATGATCAGCTGTCTCCAAGGAATATAAATCCTTCCATTCCCCACCATCCAGTCAGAGTTGAAAAAGCTTCCTGGATGAGAAGCAAAACATCTTCAAAGGGGGGTGAGCTAGCTCTGTATCAGAAAGGAATCTGAGTGGGTTCTTCAGGGGTGAAATGCTCCCGCTTCGGACCAGATCGCCTGATCCGGTAGCGATGGAGGCGGGTGGTTCGGAGAACCGGTAGCAAAAATCCCTGCCCCCCCCCCCATGAGCCGAGCAATCATTAGAGGCTTTTTTTAAAAAAAAAACAATTTTTCTACAACCTCTTCGGCAGAAAAAATGCTTTTAAAAGTAAAAAAAAAAAAGCCTCTGATGATTGTGCAGCTCAGCTGGGATCATCAAAGGCTTTTAAAAGCATTTTTTTTTCACCCCCCTTAGCCAAAGAGGTTGTAGAAAAAATGGTTTTAAAAGTAAAAAAAAAAAAGTTGGCCACACCCACCCAGTCATATTACCCCACCATCACCAAGCCATGCCCACAGAACCGATAGTAACAAATTTTAGATTTCACCACTGGTTTTGCTGCAGTATCATATGGGGCCCTGTCCCTTCACCAAAGCTGTGTCACAAATGGATATCGCAAATGGGAAGTGCAGTGCTAACCATCCACATGAAGTGCCAGCTCGTCTCCCCACCGAAATGGTACCTATTTATCTACTTGCATATAACATGCTTTCAAACTGCTAGATCAGCAGAAGCTGAGATGAGTGATGGAAGCTCACCATACCATATAGTGCTAGGACTCAAACCGTTGGAACTTAATGACCTTCTCCAGCGTCATTAAGCTATTGAACCACCGCTCCTCTTCGATTGCTTAAATCAACCTAATGAAAACTTCCTGGAATGTCTAACCTACCCTTTTGATTTGAAATCTTCCCTTCTGGACATGGAACACAGTCATAGCAACAGAATTGTTTTCCTTCGGTCTCCTTCTTCCAGTATCCAGGGGAGCAATGGTCATTACACAGAGAAATTGGAAGTACCTGGTGATAAACATAAAATATTCTTTGATAGGGTGGTTTTAGAAAAAAACATTTATTAATCCTGCAGGATCTAATCTGGGACAGTCACCGGGACCAAAGGTTGACCAGAAACCAACTCAGAGTAGATTCTTCAACATTATCCTGGGACACCTTCATTCGTGAGTTATTAATCATTCTCTTTTATTGGGCTAGAGAAATCTTTACTTCCCAGAGGCCTAAGTGAATATAACCTAGCTGGATTTATATTAAAACATTAAAAGTTGTTGAAGTTACAATGATGAGGAAAAGGGTCTCTTTGAAAAAGGCAAGGTGAATAAATAAATATGCGGGATGAAAATGTTACAGCAATAAGGCAGCATCCATAATTTGAAAGGTAATTGCAACCAAAAAGAAAACCTGACTTTTACATTGTAAGATCATTCTGTCAATTTGATTAATGCTTGATCCTGGGCCATATTTGTTCATACTATGCCATTTTTTCTTACAAACATAGAAATTAGATTTCTAAAGAGGCTTTGCTAAATATGGCTTAAGAGACCAAGGCCTCTATCTGGAATCATAATAGCTCAAGATATAGTCCATTAAATGAGTCCATGCCTGATTAAATGCTGGGTGCCAGACAATCAGATCTTCATCAATCAATAATTCTTTGGCTGTTGGAGAACTAGGATTTATTCTTCCAATTCTAACTCTTTGAAAAGACCGATTGGGAAATGTGATGAGGTTGATGATATCAAATCCACCCATTACTTCCCCTTTTTCATTCAGGGAAACTTTCTCTCCAGCCGAATTGTTAAAAGAAATGCCATGTAGAAATGGATGGAGCTATGTGAAAGAGAATGAAAAAGAGAGAGAATTTAAAGGATAATACAGGTAATCTTCTACTTACAACAGCTTGTTTAGTGACTGTATATTTATTTATTTATTTATTTACTTACTTACTTACTTACTTACTTACTTACTTACTTACTTATTTATTTATTGGTTCGATTTATATGCCACCCTTCTCCAGAGACTCAGGGAGGCTTACAATGTGTTAAGCAATAGCCTTCATACTTTTGTATATACCTGCTTAGTAGGGCTGCCTGCCCCACCTAAGCGCTCTTCTTTTTTATACAAAGTCAGCATATTGCCCCCACAATCTGGGTCCTCATTTTACCTACCTCGGAAGGATGGAAGGCTGAGTCAACCTTGAGCCTGGTGAGATTTGAACTCGCAATAATTGCAGGCAGCTGGCATCTAAGTGCTACTTAACAGCACTTTAGTCCACTGCACCACCAAGGCTCCTGGTTTTAAGTTGAGATGGCACTGGAAAAAATGACTTATGACCGTTTTTCACATTATGACCTGTTTTCACATTTATGATCTTTGCCACTTTCTGACAAGCAAAATCCATGGGGAAGCCAAGTTTAAAAAGATAGTTTAACAGTAACAGAGTTGGAAGGGACCTTGAAGGTTATCTAGTCCAACCTCCTGATCAAGCAGGAAACCTGTACTAGGGATTCGAATCGACAAACTCAGTGTCTTAGCCACTGAGCCACCTAGCCAGGTTCCCTTAACTGTGTTACTTAACAATATAGTAGTTTCTTGGTGTTCATACCTAACTGGATTTGATAAGCAGAAATTATTAAGACTCCGCCATAGGTTCAAATGATAATTGTAGATCAAATTGCTCATTGAAATAAAAGAAGTGTCCAATGCAGAGAGAATACCTGCCAAGGCTGCAGAGGTGGAAGGTCAGTTTTTTTACCCATCATTGTTTTTTTCTTATTGAACCCCGACATGAGTAGTGCTTGCAAAGCATGAGCCACAGCATAAACAGCATTGTAGACACTGTAGCTTTGGCCAGTCATTTCCATTTCAAACACGGGCCCAGGAAGATCCTCCAGTTTCTTTTCCACTGGGCACTGCCTATTGGACATTTCATGTAATTCTGTTTTTGAGAATGAACAATCAAATGCTTGTTCCCAAACGTCCTGCAGAAACCCATCTCTGTAGTCTGAATGAGGCTTGATGGTCTGAAGAAATTCCTTGAAACCTACATCCGCTCTTGAATGAACCATGAAGGAAATAGCCCCATGGAACATCTGGAGATCCCAACTTATTTGAAAGCCAGAGAGTACAAAATCAATCTGTGCAGTCATGATCCACACCTTTCTAAGTAATGCAGTTTCCTTGTTTTCAGGATCTGCTACAAACATGACACTTCTGAGCCACATAATTGTCCCTGATTCTCCATAGACGAGAAGTGCGGTGGTGTTGCTGTTCCCCAAATTAATGGTAATACCTGAGACCATGTGATAAAGTTCTCCAACGTGTTCCATGTGGACTAGTTGTGAAAGCCTTTGTATGAACGATGAACAGATTCCATTTTGTGAAAGTATGGGCTGCATTTTCTGTAGGAAACGTTCTCCGTTGTTGTTATCCATAGTAAAAATCCCAATCCATGTCCACCTGAAATGATGAAGCAGTTGGATAATTCCAACGTATTGATGGTCCTCTTTTGGGACCATGATATAAAGTGAAGAGCGTTTGCTGGTCTGAAACTCCTCTTGGGCTAATGAGCCATATGTCAGCTAAAATAAAGCAGAATAATACTCTGTTGAGTCATTAGCTCAAATTCAATCTTTCTGGATCTAGTTTTCCTGTAAAAGATCTCCAAAGAAGGAACTTTTCCTCTATTTCCTTTGAAATATTAATATAGAATGGAATTTCTAGGAATTATTTCAAACATATTATAATAGTTCATTTGTTTGAACAAGATGAGAATGTGCTAAATTCAAATCTACCCTCTGGCATGGAATGACTCTAGATACTCACTTCTATGATTGGCATTGTAGCTTCATAAAAGGTTGCTAAGTATTATACCTTAAGGTCTGTAGAATACAAATCTAATATCTGATTTTCAGTAATTATGCCATAAGTACAAAGTATAGAATTTCTCTGCTCATCTCCTCCATACTGACCTGTGGAATCTTGTAGAAACCTACAACTTCAGCTACATTAAATGATGTATCAGAACCTAATCCTCCAATGATGGCCATCAGATTCTTCTGGCTATCACATTTATAGTTAGGAACAAATTCCTGGGATTTGAAAAGGAGGTCTAGAGTGGTGCGATAGGTCATCCTTGGATTGTGATAACTATCATAGATGTGGAACCCAAGAGTGATGTTAGGTAAGATCTGGGATTCCTCATTGATCTTCTTGACAGCAAAGGCCAAGGCAAGGATGTGTTGGTAGAATTTGGTTATTACACTGCAAATACAATAAGCACACCTTTTCAAAATAATAATAATAATAATAATAATAATAATAATAATAATAATAATAATAAATAATTTTCCAAATAATTTTGGTATGGTATTGTTTGTAACTGACTACAGGAAAACTTGTTTCTGACTGAAGTATTAAATAATTTTGTAATCAGTCTATATATATTTTTCACACATTTTTTGTTCCTTTATATTTTTAAAGAAAGTTACTCATAATAAGGCATACTATGTTAATTTCTGAAGTTTTGACTTCAGTTTTGACTTCAGTTCAGTTTAAACTAGAATGCTGTGGCTTGGTTTCTCTGTTGATTTAGTTTTCTAGGCGCTTTAGTGAATTTGAAAGAATTATAGATAAAGGGTGATCTTCCCTCTAAACCCATACATCTTCATCTGAATCTTTTCAGTTCTGAAGGAATATTTCATGAGTGGTCATAATTCTAAATTCTCCCAGAATCAATATCCATGATGTGTGTACACTATACTACCATGTCTTAAAATACTAGACAACACAGTAGAGACCTTCAAATTTCTAGGTTCTATCATATCTCAAGACCTAAAATGGACACCTAACATCAAAAACGTCATCAAAAAGGCACAACAAAGAATGTTCTTTTTGCACCAATTCAGAAATCTTAAACTGCCCAAGGAGCTGCTGATCCAGTTCTACAGAAGAATTATTGAGTCTGTCATCTGCACCTCTATAATTGTCTGGATTGGCTCTGCAACCCAACAAGACAGACACAGACTTCAGTGGATAATTAGAACTGCAGAAAAAGCAATTGCTATCAACCTGCCTTCCATTGAGGACCTGTACACTGTACGAGTCCAAAAGAGGGCTGTGAAAATATTTATAGACCCCTCAAATCCTGGACATAACTGTTTCAACTCCTATCCTCAAAACGACGCTGTAGAGCAGTGCACACCAGAACAACTAGACACAAGAACAGTTTTTTCTTAAACACCATCACTCTGCTAAACAAATAATTCCCTCAACACTGTCAAAACTATTCACTAAGTCTGCATTACTGTTACTATTAATCTTCTCATCATTTCTACCACCCATCTCCTTCCACTTATGACTGTATGACTTGCTGCTATATACTTATGATTTATATTGATTCTTTCCTAGTATGATTCAATTGGTTAGTTGTATCTTATGACTATCATTAAGGGTTGTACCTTATGATTCTTGACCAATGTATCTTTTCTTTTTATGTACATTGAGAGCATATGCACCAAAAACAAATTCCTTGTGTGTCCAATCATACTTGGCCAATAAAAAAATCTATCTATCTATCTATCTATCATCTATCTATCTATCTATCTATCTATCTATCTATCTATCTATCTATCTATCTATCTATCTATCTATCTTCTATCATCCATCATCTATCTATCTATCTATCTATCTATCTATCTATCTATCTATCTATCTATCTATCTATCTATCTATCTGCTACAACAGATAGAAATATTAAAACATCTTTACTCTATCCTATCATGCCTTAAGTAAAAACAGAATGCCAATAGATTTAACTATTTTCCCATATTTATGTCTATGGAGATTCTCAGTCATCCTGGCATCCTGGAGTTTCTTCTCCCCCCCCCCCTTTCAAAATGTTTCACTTCTCATCCAAGAAACTTCCAGAATTGAAGCAGAGCTGAGAAAGAACAAGAAGCTTCTTGGATGAGAAAAGAAATGTTTTCAAAGAAAAAACCAAGAATGTCCAGTTGCCTTTCGGAAAAGCACCGTTATTTTTGTGTTATGAAATGTGGCAGAGCTGATTTTTTTTTTTTAGCATTCTTCTTTTTGATAATTTCCACACAATCAAATAGCCTTTACTTATGAGAATGTTGTTCATGAAACAACCACAAACAAAGTTCCCTCTTCTCTCACCACATTCAAAACACGAAAAATCCTTACATTTACACGAAAATCTCTACATTTCCTGCACAAACAGCCATATAAATGATTCTTTGCTATGTGTGTCTAAGGCCAGATGATTCAAAGGAAAACATTTACATTGGTGAATCATAATGGTTGAGAAAAGGATGTTGCTTGAATTGAGTTTGATAGAAATGGTAAATCAAGTGAGACATCATCCCACCGATGACGAGGTCACCAGGCTGATACCACCCATGTGGAACAGGGAAAGCATCACTTGCAGGACAGCTCAGAGTAACTGCTTTGTGCATTCGGAACACCAGGAGGATCAATTTTATGATTTTCTGCATATGGAGAAAATATCTGAGTCTACCTCCAAGGAGAACTTCTGGCAGATAAAACAGAAGGAAGAGAACTTTGTGGAAATGAATCTCACAGAGTCAGCGTGACCACTTCCTTCCTCCATGCGGCTCTTGAAATATTTATATGGATCCTTTCTCACTTTCTATTCCCTTCTGTGCAGAACATTTGATATTGTGGCCTGCTAGAATAATAGAATGATTGCAGTCATTCATAAGGGACATAATTGCCATTGAACCATTGGCAACCTGACAATGTTCTCTTTATATGTCTGATCAACAACTTTCCTTCTTTGGAGTGACATCATAAGTGACTGATGCTTAACCTGTTTTGAAAATGGTGGAGAAATGGAATTGGGAAATTGGCAGCTAGAACATTGCTCTAATTCTAGAAATCAGGACAAAGATTTAATATTAATTAATGCATCAGGAATCAATTTCCCTGCAAAACGTTGGATGAAATGGTCAAACATCAACTATCTGGTACAGATTAGCAAGTCTTGGTTTGAAAATCCTTTGGAAAATAGATAAAAGTAAAAGTTAAAAAGAAAATCATTAACACTATTCCCCCCCTCCCCCCAATATAGGGAAAAAGAAGAAACAAGAGGGATATTTGAAAAAAATAAACTAAAACATGTTTTACATTTATCTTGTATGTGTTGTTCTTTTTTAAAAAAATAAGAATGGAGAATTCACCACCGCCACCCACAGAACTCATACTTGTTCTGCTCCAGGACCTGTAATTTTTTTTAAAAATCTGTTTATCTATATGTTCATCATCTTTCCATCTTGCTATCTTTAATTTTACAGTTCCAACAATATCATTTATGAAAATTCCAGACATCCTACAATGGTAGGGGGAAAGGTCAATTTTTTTTTGACTGGTTTATTGAAAGGAATTGAAATAGATAGCATCTGCCTTTTACGATATACTAAAAGGATATCTAAACACTAATGGAACAAGAACTCAAGAAATTGAGACTCTAGAAATAGACGAACAATGATGATTAGGGGAGCTGAGGCTAAAATGTATGAAGTATTGTGACAGGAATTGGGCATGTCTGGTCTAGTGAAAAGAAGAACTAGGAGAGATATGATAGCAGGGTTCCAATATTTGAGGGGCTACCGTAAAGATGAGAGGGGCAAACTATTTTTCAAAGCACCAGAAGGCAAGATGGGAACCAATGGATGGAAACTAATCAAGGAGAGAAGCAATCTAGAACTAAGGTGAAATTTCCAAACGGTGAGAACAATCAACCAATGGAATGGCTTGCCTTCTGAAGTTGTAGGTTCTAGAAACTTTCAAAAAGAGCTGGACAGCCATTTATCTGAAATAGTATAGTATTGTCCTGCTTGAGCAGAGGGTTGGACTAGACGACCTCCAGGGTTCCTTACAACTCTGTAATTCTATGTTCTAAATATTTCACAGAATAATACTAAGTACACGTGAAGGCTTTGGAAAAGAAGAAACAAGATCTTTGAAAAAATAAACTAAAACGTGTTTTACATTTATCTTGTATGTGTTGCTGTTTTCCACCACCCCTGGAACTCATACCTGTTCTGCTCCAGGACCTATACATTGGGTCTTTTTATCTTTTTAGCTATATTTTCATCATCTTTCTATCTTTCTTTCTTGCTATCTTTAATTTTACAGTTCCAATGATATAATTTATGAAAATTCCAGATATCCTACAGTGGCAGGGGGAAAAGTCAAATTTTCTTGACTGGTTAATTGAAAGGAATTGAAATAGATAGCATCTGCCTTTTACAATATACTAAAAGGATATCTAAACACTAATGGAACTCAAGAAATTGAGACTCTAGAAATAGACGAACAATGATGATTAGGGGACCTGAGGCTAAAATGTATGAAGAATTGTGACAGGAATTGGGCATGTCTGGTCTAGTGAAAAGAAGAACTAGGAGAGATATGATAGCAGAGTTCCAATATTTGAGGGGCTACCGTAAAGATGAGAGGGGCAAACTATTTTTCAAAGCACCAGAAGGCAAGATGGGAACCAATGGATGGAAACTAATCAAGGAGAGAAGCAATCTAGAACTAAGGAGAAATTTCCAAACGGTGAGAACAATCAACCAATGGAATGGCTGTAATTCTATGTTCTAAATATTTCACAGAATAATACTTAGTACAGGTGAAGGCTTTGGAAAAGATACTAAAATGCTGTGAAGCGTCTATACCTACAAAGATCAGAGTCATGCTTGCCATAGTATTTCCTGAGACTTTACAGAAGCTAAAGTGGGATTTTAAAATAGAATATTGATGCTTTTGAACTTTGCTGTTGGGGAAGATTCCTGAGAATTCCATTAGCAGCCAAGAAAAGAAACTGATAGATCATGAAACAAATCAATTCAGAACTTTTACTTGAAACAAAAATGTTCAGGCACAAATAATTCTATTTGGACACCTCATATGAAAACTCAGCCTCTGGAAAAGGCCCTAACGCTGGGAAAGAGGTATGGAAAGAGAAAAAGAGGACAATGAGCAGAAAGGCTGACATACTCAGTTACATTGACCATTGAAAGAATAGGTTAAAGATACATCATCATGGTAAAAATCTATATATGGCAGAGGTCTCCAACCCCTGGGCTTAGGACTAGTACCAGTCCACAGCCCGTTGGGAACCAGTTGCACAAGTAGGAGGGAAGTGTGCAAAGCTTCATTTGTGCATGTGTGGGATCTAGGTTTTGTGCATGCAAAACCATCCCCTCATCCCACCTGTTGTTGCAGCCAGAAAGATTTGGGGACCACTGATCTATGGGGTTCCTGAGTTGAAAACAATTTAGTGGCACATAATCAATCAATCAATCAATCAATCAATCAAATCAGTGAAATGTTAAGAATTGACCACTGAAGAAAGTTCTGTTGTCAAGGTCTACACTCAATTGTTGGAATTATATTCTATGAATAACACTTGTTCCTTTCATCCTTGTTTATAAAATCATTGTCAACTCTGAAGTGAACCTGACTGGGCCCATTTTGGAGGCTTCAGGCTTGCCACAATGAGAAGAAGGGATAGGGAGGGGGAGCATAGTTAGATGGGCTGTTTGTAGCTAAAACAAAATAGTTTCCTGTGGGAACCAAGGATATTCCAACAGATGGCTGGAGAAAGGAGGAGCAAAGTAACCAGGTAACCAGCCAGCACCATGATTGGACAATGTGACTGATTGTTTGGGGGAAAGGGAAACTTTCACTTTTTAATCAAGTGAAAATCAGGGAACTTTCAGAATCAGTTTTCACCAGTTTTTGCCAATATGATATCACCAATAAAATTGTTCTTTGAGGAATCTGCCTGCCTCAGAGTTCTGCTTTCTATGGAGTTATTCCTGGCTGTGGGAAGAGTTTGCCATGGACTTTATCATACAGCTCCTGGACAGTGGGGGAAATACAGTCATTTGGACCGTAATAGACCTATTCTCGAAACAAGCCCACTTCATAGCTTGCCCCAGTGTCCCATCTGCCCATAAACTGGCTAAACTGTTCATAAAGCATATTTATAGGCTGCATGGTGTCCCTCAGAGAATCATATCCGATAGGGGGATCCAGTTCACAGTCAAGTTCTGGAGGGAATTCATAAAGTCCATTGGTTCCTCCCAGGGACTTAGTTCGGCATTTCATCCAAGCACTAATGGGACAGTAGAATGCACAAACGCAATGGTGGAACAGTATTTAAGATCCTATGTGAACTTTCAGCACAACAGATGGGGCAGAACTGCTGCCTTTTGCCAAAGTGGCATACAACAATGTGGTGCACAGTAGCACCGGACTGAACCCTTTCCAAGTCACTAGTGGCATGGAATTGGTCCCCATGCCCAAGCTCCCTATGGAATAACCTTCACCCATGTCTTGACTGACTGGATGGAATCCCTGAAAAAAGCCTGAGAAAATACAAAGCTTCAGGAAGTGGTGAGAACCCATAAAATGCAAGCCGATAAGCACTGGGGGCCCCCAAACCTATTCCAAATAGGGACTAAGATTTACCTCTTGAACAAGTACTTGAGGCTAAATCTCTCCTGCGAAAAGTTAAAACCAAAGTTCATAGGGCCCTTCCCCATAGTGAAACTAATACAACCTGTAACAGAAGCCATAGATTTTATACAAAACCTTTCATTTAGGTTCACAATGCTGTCACTCCTATAAGTATTTTTGGGGATTGTAGTTAAGATTATGAAATTCATGGGAAGAAAAAAAAATCCTTGCATTGGTAAATCATACTGTATTAGAGATGAATATTCCTTAAATTCTATTTAATAAAAATGGTAGAAAAATTGAGACACCATCCCACTGAGGATAAAATCACCAGGCTAGTACCACTCATGTGGAAAAAGGAAAGCATCTCTTGTAGGGCAGCTCAGGGGTATTTGTTTGTGTCCCAAGAATATCAGAAGGAACAACATTTTGACTCTTTAGTTATGGTGAAAATGTCCATCTCTTTTGTCAAATTATAGGAAAGCAGTGGTAAAATTTAAATGTTTTTATTAGTGGTTCTGTGGGTGTGGCTTGGTGGGCATGGTATGGCTTGGTGGGCATGGCAGGGGAAGGATACTGCAAAATCTCCATTCCCACCCCACTCTGGGGCCAATGAGGTGGTGTTTGCCAGTTCTCCAAACTGCTGAAAATTTCTGCTACCAGTTCTCCAGAACCTGTCAGAACCTGCTGGATTTCACCCAGGGTGGGTTTTACTTACCTCTGCTACCCGTTTGCAATGGGAGCATACACGCATGCATGCACACTTCGGCACATGCGCAGATCATTCATGATGACGTCCGGGTGGGTGGGCAGAGCCTCCCGCCACCATTACTACCATTACTACCAGTTCGCAAGAACCGGACCGAACCAGGAGCAACCCACCACTGATCCACCCTGTAGGAAAATAATCTAATGGTCATCCAATGATTGAGCTAAGGCTTATGCCGGAGAGTGCACTTAATGACAAAAATACAGCAATATCTATTTGAAGATCCATGTGAGTGCCAATTCAAATCTTGGCTATCATCAGAGTTTGAATAGATATTCTGGCAGAAGGGACAGGCAAAAGGGTCCCTATAGCAATGAATCCAACTGGCCCATTTCCCCCTTTGTGCCCATTTCCCTGTGATTCAAGAGATACCCTATTTTTCGGAGTATAAGACTCACCTTTCCCCTCCTAAAAGAGGCTGAAAATTTTGGTGCATCTTATACTCTGAATGTAGCTTTTTCAAAGCTTTTTTTCAGTCCTAACGAGGCACTAAAAAGAAACTAGCAAGTGCACTTCCCAGTTTTGCCTGCTCCCTCGACTCTGTGCTTTAATGAGGCGCTAGTGAGTGAATCGATCGTCATGCTTTGCTCTGACTCTCAGCTGTTCTTTAGAAGCTTTTTTTCAGCCCTAACTAGGTGCTACCTGAATGAATCGATCACTCCCCCCCCCGTGCTTTGTCTGCTTTTCTCATTGCTGCTTCCTCTCAGCTGTGCCTTAGAAGCTGTTTTTTATGCCCAAGCAAAAACTAGCAAACTAACGTGTTGAACCTGACCAGACTAAGGACGCTACCCAGATGAATACCTGGTAGGCAGATTTTTTTTTCCTATTTTCCTTCCCAAAAACTAAGCTGCATCTTATACTCCAGGAGAATAAGACTCCAGTGCGTCTTATTCTCCAAAAAATATGGTATCTCTTAGGAATAACCCTTTGAGGTGGGTTGGGCTGAGAGAGAAGGACTGTCCTAAAGATAGCCAGATGACTTTCATCGCTAAAGCAGGACTGGAACTCAGGATCTCCTGCTTTCCAGCCTGATGTGGTATTTTATTAGCGATTATATAATGGAAAGGGTTTCATCCAAAAGACTCATAGAAGACACACCCATATCAAACCAAATTAAATCAAAATTTATTATGGTCAATGGTCAGCATATACTTCTAATGGGATGAGTTAGATGGAAGACTACATTTTATATAATGCCATTATTAAAATTGGATAATTAGGTACAGTAGATATACATTGGTGGATGGAGAGTGATCCTGCATGAAAACTTTTCCAAAAGCACATTTAAACGTCTGTTATATGTTCAAAGACTTTCTAACTTTTACAAACTATTCTAAAAATACGAGTTCCAGGTATATTAGTAAAGAAAGAAGCAGACATCCTGAGAGCTCTGGAAATTTTTAAAATTTTAAAATAATTAAAATTTTATTTAACTAAGCTTTCGTCAACCATCTGCTGACATCGTCAGAGTATTAAACTACAATTACAGAGATCTCTGCCTTTATATGCCATTAATCAATTTGGCCCTTGCACGTGTAATAGGCCCTTCCAGCCGTTTCCCATTGTAATCAGCTGTGTTGTTTTTGCTGTCATCATGCAGGCTGACAGAGGCTTAATTCCTACTGTTTCCTTCCTCCTAGCTTGCTTATCAGTGGGGGATGATGTTAGCCTGTCAGCCAATGCAATTTGCTGCCTTGTCCATGACCTTGTGATCGGCCACATTCATTTCTCATTAATCCTATCTGTTACAGTTTGAGACAGCCCTGCCAGGTTTCTCTGTGTTTGGTCAGGCTGAGTCTACATGCTCAGAGGTGGGGGTTGGGTGCCTTTGGTCTCTGCTCACTGATGGAAAGCAGTCTCTGACGGATGAGCAGAGATAATCCAAATTCAACATAAAGTCTTGTTTGATGGAAACAATGACATCTATAATTTCCGATAGATAGCAGCTCTCTACTCTTTTTTGTTAATCATTTCCATAGCCAGAAAGAACACATGATGCCCTACATTCTTTTTATAAGTTGTTCCCGGTGGTTTAGCTCAGGCCGCAAAACAATGATGTAGCACTTTGGCAAGAATATGCATCCCAGTAATGCTGAGCTGGAGGCCAAGATGGAGAAGACCTCCACAGCTACCATGGCTTTGCCTTTTGTGCTCAGATAAGCTGGAAAGAAGGAGATCCACACACTGCAAAAGGCCAACATGCTGAAGGTGATCAGCTTGGCTTCGTTAAAGCTATCAGGTAATTTACGGGCAAGGAAAGCCACAATAAAGCTGGCGATGGCCAAGATACCCATGTAGCCCAAGATACAGTAGAAGAAGAAAGCTGACCCCTCATTGCACTGTAAAATCATTTCTTGAAGCTCTGAGTGCATGTCCAATTCAGGGAATGGGGGAAATGTTGACAACCAAAGAATACAAATGCATACTTGTAAGAGAGAGCATGAGAGGACAATAAAAAAGGCCAATCTTTTCCCCACCCACTTCCTCATCTGAGAATCAGGTTTAGTCACCATGAAAGCCACAACTACGGTGATGGTTTTGGCCAGAACACTAGAAATGGCCACTGAGAAGGTGATGCCAAACATTGATTGTCGGAGAAGGCAGGTCACTTTGCCAGGCTGGCTGAGGAAGAAGAAAGAGGAGAGAAAACAGAGCAGAAGAGAGACAAGCAGGGTGTAGGTGAGGGACCGGTTGTTGGCTTTGACAATGGGAGTATCCCTGTGCTTAATAAAAGTTCCAAGTATCCAAGATGTCAAGAAGAAGAAACCAAGAGCTGGTGAGGCTAAACCAATTCCTAAATTTTCTTGAAAAGATAGAAAGACCAGCAATTTCTGGATACATCCTTTCTTTTCTTTGTTTGGATAATGATCTTCTGAACATTCAAAACAGTCATCCATATCTGGAAGTAAAATCAAGGCATGATTTTATACATTCCACATTTTTGAAAATAACATTCTTTATGGTTGCCAACCATTATGCCTCTCAATTTTTTTTCTATTGGCTACCAGTTGGATCATGTTTGTATGGAAATGCAATTTTACCATCATTGTATCAACTGAGACCACCATAAAAGAAGTTCAGTGGGAAGGGCAATTATCCTATGAAATGCCATCCTGTCTAATAAATTTTCAAATTTATTAAAAATTTGTGCATTTTGACTTTTTACATTTTTCCAAAACATGGAGAAGAAACCTGTCAGGGTAGATAGAAGAGCTTAGCTTTTATTTAGCAAACTTTGAATTCAGAATGACAGGTATAGATTCACAGTTATAGAAATGAATATTCACTTTGAAGAACTCAGAAAACTAATTGCTATACTAAAAGTGGTGTATTTGCTTCAGTCTATCTAATGAGAACTTGTTGGAATGTCTAACCTACCCTTTTGATTTGAAATCTTCCCTTCTGGACACAGAACACAGCTGTAGCAACAGAATTGCTTTCCTTCCAACCCTTTCTTCCAGTATCCAGGGAAGCAATGGTCATTACACTGAGAAATTGGAAGAACCTGGTATTAAACATAAAAGATTTTTGCAAAGAGAAATTTTTAAGCAGTTTGTATTGTTCTCCTTGATGGTGGGAGGAAGAATATTTGAATTCTCAAAGGGTTAGTCCTGGTGTATTTATAAGGTAAATGTTTCCCTGTCCAGTTGTGTTCAACTCTAGGACACAGAGGTCACAGTGTTTCTTGACAGAGGGAGCCAGCATTGTCCAAAGATATTTTCCATGGTCAAGTAGCCAGCATGGCTATATGACAAGGAACATTGTTACCTTCCCACCAAAGTGCTACCTATGAATCTACTCACATTTGCATACTTTTGAATTCCTAGATGGATGGGAGCTGAGGCAGGAATGGGAGCTCACCCTATTGCATAGTACTCAGGTCTCAAACCCGGGCTGGCAGCTTTCCAGCTGACAAGTTCAGTGTCTTTCACCACTGAGCCATCACATTTTTAAACTATCCATTAAAATGTTGACACTATAAGGATGAGCAACGGGTTTGTTTGGAGAATGCCAGGGTGAATAAAGAAATATATATGATTACAATATTATGGGAACACTGTGATTCCTATGATTTCAAATGGATATGCAATCCAAATGTGAATACTGTCTTCTAAATTATAATGTCATTTTGTCAATTTGATAAAAGCTTGATCATTGACAAAGTTTGTATAGAATATGCCATTTCAAAAATCACAAATTAGTTTTCTAAAGAGACTGTGTCCAATATTGGATAATAATGGATCAAGGAATCGTTGATTAAATGAGCTTTAACCATACCTGGTTAAAAGCTGGGTGCCACACAATCACATCTTCGTCAATGATTAATTCCTTCGCATTGGGAATATGAGGATCCATCTTTCCAACTTTAACTCTCTGAAAGGATCTGTTTGGAAAAGTGATTAAGTTGGTGATGTCAAATCCACCTGCTGCTTCCCCTTTCTCATTCAGGAACACTCTCTCCCCAGCTGAATTGTTGAAAGAAATGCCTTGAAGAAATGAATGGAGCTACTTGAAAGAGAATGGAAGAGAGTTGGAAGACTAATAATGAAATAGTGGTCAGGATATTTAACTTTCTCTTAGTCATTCTTTCCATTGCGCTAACCAATGTCAAATAAATACACTTAGAATATAGATACTCTGTATTTCAGAGAAAGACACAAGTCTTTTTTAATATTAATTTAACGTTACTACCAAGGGAAAAAACGAAACAACAGCAGCTAACATATCAAAATCAAAACAAGGTATTGGCATTGCACAACTTGATTCAGATATGATTTACATTCACTATTTAAACAATTAGACAGTCAAAATTGGACCGTATCTAAACTCATCCTACATTGTTTGTTCTTTGTTAGTACTATGGTATTTGACATCCTGAGACCTGACAAATTTCCTTTATACAGATTTTATCATCTGAGACTCAATTGTTTTGAGAGGGGGGGAGGGGGGAGGGAGGGAGAGAGAGAGGGAGGGAGGGAGGGAGGGAGGGAGGGAGAGAGAGATATTCTTTCAAAGATAGAGTTGTTTCAAAGGGTAGAGGACACAGCTGAAAAGGACTGACATTTGGTCCATTCCTCTTAAAATTGATAGAGAGAGAATGCTCTGCATCCCAACTCTGAAATGTTCATGAGCCAAGGAGAAGTAGATTAGAGAAGGCTGGAGGATAATTTTGGATAGCAATAGCTTTTAGACTTATATAGTGCTCCACAGTGTTTTGTAACCCTCTCTAAATGGTTTACAGAGATAGCATTTGCCTCCCAACAATCTGGCTCCTCATTTACCAACTTCAGAAGGATGGAAGGCTGAGTCAACCCTGAGCCAATGGGCATCAAACTGCCAAACTGCTGGGAACCGGCAGCCAGTACAAGTAGCCTGCAGTACTGCTTTCTAACCACTGCGCCACCATGGCTCTGGTGAGACTCATTATTCACAAGCTAATAAGAAAAGTAAAATGTCTAGATTTCAGAAATGTTTTTTTGGGCACAGGAAAAAAGAAAAGAAAAAAGACTGTCTTCATACACAATGCAATTGAATTAGTCTTGGAACCAGATTGGATAAATTCACAAGAATGGCCAATTCTATGTGGAGGTAAAAAGTTATTTATACAATGAAAATTAATGCATACAGTAAATCTCATTGACTATACTGAAATTAGGAAACACTTGATTTATGTTCTTATTTTATAAAACTAATTGCTTTGTTGCCTCAGTCTCTCTATTGAGTTGTGGCCGTAGAGCAGGGTAAATAAGTTATATTAGATTGTGGAGGATTGTGGATAATCATTGAAATACACGATAGGTGTGGCAGGGAAAGATTACCTGCCAAGACAGCAGATTAGGAAATTCAACCCTTTGAATCTTTCTTGATTGGGATTTTGATCTCACTGCCTCATGCAAAGAATGTGCCACTGCATAAACAGCATTGTAGATACTGTAGCTTTCACCAGTCATCTTCAACTCAAACAGAGGACCAGGTAAATTTTCCAAATTCTCTTCTCCAGTACAAGTTTCATTCATCTTTGAAGATAATTCTGTATTTGAAAATGAACATTCAAACAATCGGTCCCAAACCTCTTGAAGAAATCCATCTTTGTGGGTTGAAGGTTTGATGACTTGAAGATATTCTTTAAAGCCTTGAATGTCTCTTGAATGCACAGTAAAGGAAAGAGCCCCATGGAACAACTGGACATCCCAATTCTTTTGAATTCCCAGCAGGATGAAATCAACTGAATTCATCAGGATCCAAACATTCCTAAATAATGCACTCTCTTTGTTTTTGGGATCACGTAGAAACATGACACTTATGAACCACGCTATTGTGATGGATTCTCCGTGGACAAGAAAAACGTTTGATTTTCGATTCATCAATTTATTTGAAATAATTGAGACTGAATCTAACAATTCTGACAAATCTTCCAAGTGGAGATGTTGTGGTATTTTTTGTGTGAAAGCTAAACAAACTCTGTTCTGTGAAAGCAACGGCTGCAGTTTCTGCAAAAAACTTTCTTCCTTATTTTCAGAAGCAAAGAGTCCAATCCACGTCCATCCAAAATGGAGAAGAAGTTGAATAAGTCCAGTGTACTGATGCTCCTCTTTTGGGACCATGCAATAAAGTGGAAATAACTCAGTAATCTGGAAGTCTTCTTGGGCAAAGGAACCATAAGTCAACTAAACAAATGAAAAAGAGAAATTCATTCTTCATGAAAATCATGGGAGAAATGTGAAGACTGCTTGTGAGAAACTTAATGAAGGTCTCCCTAAATTGAACATTTGTCCAATTCTGTGTAGATTATGACAATTATGACAATTCTGACAATTCTGACAAGAAGCAACTAAAATTCCTTGATGAAATATTTTGTCATCTGAAATATAACTAGTCTACAACCACACTCCGTTTCCTCACACAGAGATCCAGTATGTTCAGTCCCTTAGAACATCTGGAAAATTTCTAACTATCTTATACTTATACATAAAAGACTATGCCCATGAGATTCTGGAGGAATAGAAAGGATTAATCGTGTATTCATTTACTACAATTATTATGGAGATTATGGAGATACGATAACAGTGTTCCAATATTTGAGGGGCTCCTACAAAGACAAAGGTGTTAAACTATTGTCCAAAGTAGCAGAAGGTAAGAAAAGAAACACTGGATGGAAACTAACCAAGGAAAGAAGCAACCTAGAACTAGGGAGAAATTCTGTAACTGTGAAAACAATTAACCAATGGAACAACTTGCTTTCAGAAGTTGTGGGTACTCCATCACTAGAGGCTTTCAAAAAGAGACTGGATAGTGATGTATCTGAAATGGTATTGGGTCTCCTGCTTGAAGAGTGGATTGGAGTAGAATATTTCCAAGATCTCTTCTATTATTCTATCTTCTATGTCCTAAGCAGTCTTTTCTATTCTCCTCTTGACATAGCTTCAGATTTCACCACAGATAGTGGTCAAACCATCAGGTTACCCTCTCAAATAAGATGGATTTTGTACTGTAATTTATGACTTAAATTTAAATTTTTCTGATCTATGATTGCAATAAAAGATTTAGATTCTATTGACTGATTATTGTAATAATCACAATATTGAATACTTGGAGAAAGGAGAGCAAAGAGAGCAAAATTGAAGTCCTGCATAAAGGCATAGCAAAATACTAACTAACCCTAGAGCACCAATACTTCAACAATTCTTAAATAAAACAGTAGAGTTTTACACTGAAGTACTTTTATCATATACCAAGCAAATTGTAGTAAGAAGAGTTGTGACCTGTTGCTGGCTGGCAGCCAAAACACCTGTATGATTGTAATAAAAGATTTTGATTTAATTGGATTACCTTGAGCCAGTCTATAGAGTTGTGGGAAAAACAGATGAGGTGTGATAAAATTGTACTTAATTGAATTCCTGGAGAAAGGTATAGGAAGCAACTAGTATCTACTATCAATTACAAAAGACTTTTCTCTCTCACTCCATCCCAAACTACCTGTGGAATTTTGTAGACATGTACACTTTCTGCCATAAAGGATGATGTATCAGGACTTAGTCCCCCAATGATGGCCATGAGATTCTTCTGGCTATCACATTTGTAGTTTGGGACAAATTCCTGGGATTTGAATAGAAGGTCCAGGGTGGTGCGATAGGTCATCCTTGGATTGTTGTAACTGTCATAGATGTGGAACCCGAGAGTGACGTTAGGTAAGATCTGGGAGTCCTCATTGATCTCCTTCACTGCAAAGGCCAAGGCGAGGGCATGCTGGTAGAATTTGGTTATTATACTGCAAATAGGTTAAACACCCCCATTGAAAAAAATAAGTTGACATTTTTTTTATGGTGAAATCATTGATATATGAGTAACAACCATTTCTGTCTCTGTTATAAGT
The DNA here is from genome assembly GCA_012654045.1 of Ptyas mucosa. Taxonomy (NCBI): domain Eukaryota; kingdom Metazoa; phylum Chordata; class Lepidosauria; order Squamata; family Colubridae; genus Ptyas; species Ptyas mucosa. The sequence continues at coordinate 31,112 of WNWU01019760.1, forward strand.
AAGAAGGTGAGAGTCTTTGTAAAACACTCAATAATTTGTATAGCTTTCAACAATGTAAAGTGTTCAAGCTATCACATTTATTTCTATCAGTTTGGCACAAAATAGAATACAACCGGGAAGTATCACTCTTTTAATCTATGTAAATTATGCTAGAAGTGACAGCGCAGATTGGATATTTATACTCGCTAAATGTTCGCCAAAGGGATTTCTTGCAGAATAGTTTCACACATTTCGTGATTAAGATTTTAACACAATGAAAATGATTTGTTTTCCCACAATCAGATAAGTTTGAAAGACAAGGAATCAGGAGTAAGTTTATATACAAAACCATGCATTTATTCTCAAGGAACTACTAGTCATAGAAGCAATTTTGGGAGATCCGACTAAGATTAGAAAATGAATGGAAAGAAAAAAAATCCTTACAGTGGTAAAAAGTAACGTTTTAGAGAAGGATGTTCCTTAAATTCAATTTCAAAAAAGGAGTGAATTATCTGAGACACCATCCCACCCATGATGAGATCACCAGGCTGGTACCACTCATGGGGAATTGGGAAAGCATCACTCACAGGGCAGCTCAGAGTAACTGCTTTCTGAACCAAGAGCATCAGATGGAACATCTTCAGGCATCTGTCACACTGAAAATATTTGTGTCTCCTGTCCATAAGGAAGTTTGTATTTCAGTGGTTCATTCAATGATGAAGCCAAGGTTGATATCTGACAATGCACCTAATCAGAAATCCCATCATCTTCTATATGAAGATCCATGTGAATGCAAATTTCATTAGGATTGAACAGATGCTCCTGAAAAGAAGAAAGAAGGGAGGAAACTTGTAACAATGAAGCTGATGGAGCCATTACTATCCCTTTGTGCCAAACTCCCTGGGGTTCAAGAGTTTCTTTATAACCAGATTGATACCTTCATTGTTGTTGGATTTAAATACTTTGATGCACAGTCCTTGATGTTTTGGCCTAAGTAAAAATAATACGATGATTCCTGTAGGAGATAATTATTTTGTTTTTGGTGAGAGAATAAGTGATTCAACTGAAAGTTCAACTTTTTTTTCAAATGAGCAAATGGTGATAAAAATAATCTAAGGGACATTGGCAGTTAAAAACAGCCTCAAGTCTTGACATTTATGTTCATTCCTTACAATGGAGCAGGGTTCCCATTTTCTATACAAAATGAATAGAATTGTTTAGTAGAGAAGAGGAAACATTTTTTTTACATGTTAAGGTCTGACAAATAAGCCAGTGATTTCTTTGGAGGTTGAATCCACATTTTCAGTCAAAGAACGTTGAAAAATGAAATGATAACAACATTTATGCTGATCTTTGGAAAGTAGCATTCGCCATTGGCTTGAGTTTAATAATCTACCCATCCAAATATTTAGCTATTTATTTATTTTATTTATTTTATTAGTGTCCTGACTTGCATTATTTTTATAAATAACTCAAGGCAGAGAAGATATCTAACAGACCTTCCTCCTCCTATTATATCATATGATAGATATGATATGGTATATGACAGTGATGGCTAACCTTTTTGCCGTTGCATGCCAAAAGCGGAGAGAGCATGGGGGGGTCGCGGGTGGGGTGCCCACATCTATAATTCAATGTGCCCTGCCCTCCCGCGCATGCACACATGAACCCCCCCAATTCCCCCTGCTTTTGGCACACGATGGCATGGTGGGCCCGGTAGGCCCGTTTTTCCCCCTCCCAAGGCTCCAGAGGCTTTCTAGAAGCCTGGGGAGGGCAAAAACAGCCTTCCCCATCTCCCCGGAGGCCTTCCGGAGGCCAGAAACAGCCAGTTTCCCGACTTCCGGTGGGACCGGAAGGCCTGAAAATCAGTTGGTCAGGGCGCGCATGCGCGCTGGAGCTGAGCTAGGACAATACTCACATGCCCACCAATATGGCTCCGCATGCCACCTGTGGCACCCGTGCCATAGGTTCGCCATCACAGGTATATGATATGATATGATATAATATGGTGTGATATGATAGGATAGGATAGGATAGGATAGATATTATAGGTGTTTTTCAATATCTAAGAAGTTGCCACAAAGAAGAGGAAGGGTCAACCTATTCTCCAAAGCATTTGGAGGCAGGACACAAAGCAATAGATGGAAAATAATCAAGGAGAGGACCAACCTAGAACTAAGGAAACACTGAAAATAATTAATAAGTGGGATGACCTGCCTCCAGAGGTTCTGAGTGGTCTATCACTGGAAGTTTTTAAGGAGAGATTGAACAACCATTTCTCTGAAATGGTATGGGATATTGTGCTTGAGCAGGAGGTGGGACTATAAGACCTTCGAGGTGCCTTCCAACTCTGTTATTCTGTTATTCCTATTTTCCCCACCCCCAAATCAAAAAGGTGGGTTGGGCTGAGAGAGAGAGTGACTGAATCAAAGTTACCCAGTAGGCTTTCATGGCTAAGGTGAGGCTTGAACTCATAACCTTCCGCTTTCTAACCTGGTGCATAAATCACTAGACCAAACTGATTCTCATATCTGAATCTGGCTCTCAAGTCACGTATTTCACTTATGAGTGAATGTAGTAATCTTTTTTGAGCAGGGAAGTCCAAAGTCACCAACCAGAGTAGGAGATATTGAACTGATACTCAAAGAAAAGAAAAATCGGGGTTTCTGGGTGTGACTTTCACAATTTCCAGGGCCCTGTTTCAATATGTTATGTGTTTCTCAGGGAATCCTGGTCTTCATGTATGTTGTCACGCAAGGACACTTGAATGTCTTCTCTGAAACTTTCATTGCTATCTTATGAAATTATAGTCTGCAATATATTTCCTTTATAGTTCCTTTGTTGTTGGTTGTCTGAAAGGTGATTTTTCAAAAGGCAACTGGACTAGACATAGAAGCTCTATAACATTCACATTTCAAAGACCCCACACCTATCCAAAAAGGATATTCTCTGGCTACCGTGTTAAATACATCTTCATAAAATGCAATTCTCTTTTTACTATATTTCTCAAGTCATTTATAAATGGACAATAGAAAAACCATGAAAATGTCCCTTAAGGAGGTACATTTGGTGGGACAGAGAAGAAGGGCCTTCTCCATGGTGGCTCCAACCCTCTGGAATCCCATTCCTTCAAAAATGAGACTGCCTCTTACTTTGACACTCTTACGTAAGGCCCTGAACGCCTGAGTTTGCTCGCAGGTTAGGAAGCCCATCAAATGGTTTATTTGACTGTGTGTTGTTGCCAGAAGGGGATATAAGTTTTTTAAAATTATTTTTATATTGTGTTTTATTGCTGATAAACTGACTAGAGTCACTGTGAGAAAGTAGGCGGCTATATAAATTTTCTACATAAAGAAATAAGGAAACTGCAAACACTGGTTATGATTTGATTCAATATCTCTAATCTTCTAACACGACAACTGGATTCTCTTTTTTTTTATTAATAAATTCTATTCATCAATACACAAATGAAATATACAATCCTGCCATCATGGTGTAATGTAAGTACATTGTCCATAAATATAAAATAATTCCTTTATACATGCATACTTGCCATCATATATATACATCACATTTCTGTTCTATCCCACCTTTTCTAGACCCTATCGTACCATAATTTCCAACTGTTATAAAATTCTGAATCTTTTTTAGCATTGATCAATCTAGTTAATCTAACTGGATTCTCAATGTCTTGCTATCTTGGGGTGTTGAAAGACCAAAAATGGTTAATTAAAGAATCTTGGACAATGATTGCAAATGCAGCAGGATGAGCATTTCTTCTACAATTGGCAACTATAATAAATCGTAGTTGTCAGAATAATCCTCCATCAATCTTCTGTTGCAGGGGTGAAATCCAATTTTTTTTTAACTACCGGTTCTGTGGGTGTGGCTTGGTGGGTGTGGCTTGGTGGGCATGGTAGGGGAAGGATACTGCAAAATTTCCATTCCCACCCCACTCTGGGGCCAGCCAGAGGTGGTATTTGCCAGTTCTCTGAACTACTCAAAATGTCCGCTGCCGGTTCTCCGAACAACTCAAAATTTCTGCTATTGGCTCTCCAGGACCTGTCAGAACCTGCTGGATTTCACCCCTACTCTGTTGTCAGAATGAATGACTTCTATATGTCTCCTATGGATAGCAAACAATCCTTCTCTCTTTTTTTGTCAGCAATTTCTCAAAGCCAGAAATATTACATGATGTTCTAATTCCTCTTTATCAGTTGCTCCCTGTGGTTGAGGTCAGGTCTGAAAACAATGATGTAGCATTTTGGCAAGAATGTGCATCCCAGTAATGCAGCGCTGGAGGCCAAGATGGAGAAGACCTCCACAGCTACCATGGCTTTGCCTTTTGTGCTCAGATAGGCTGGAAAGAAGGAGATCCACACACTGCAAAAGGCCAACATGCTGAAGGTGATGAACTTGGCTTCATTAAAGCTGTCAGGTAATTTACGGGCAAGAAAAGCCACAGTAAAGCTGGCGATGGCCAAGACACCCATGTAGCCCAAGACACAATAGAAGAAGAAAGCTGACCCCTCATTGCACTGTAGAATTATTTCGTGGTACACTGAGTGCTTGTCCAACTCAGGGAATGGGGGAAATATTGACAACCAAATTATACAAATACATACCTGTAAGAGGGAGCATGAAAGGACAAGAGCAAAGGCCAATCTTTTCCCCACCCATTTCCTCATCTGAGATCCTGGTTTTGTGGCCATGAAAGCCACAACCACAGTGATGGTTTTGGCCAGTACACTAGAAATGGCCACTGAGAAGGTGATGCCAAAAGTTGGTTGTCGGAGAAGGCAGATCACTTTGCCAGGTTGGCTGAGGAAGAGCAAAGAGGAGAGAAAACAGAGCAGAAGAGAGACAAGGAGGTTGTAGGTGAGCGACCGATTGTTGGCTTTGACAATGGGAGTATCCCTGTGCTTAATGAAAGTTCCAAGTACCCAAGAAGTCAAGAAGAAGAAACAAAGAACTGCTGAGGATAAACCAATTCCTAAAGTTTCTTCAAAAGTTAGAAAGACCAGCGATTTCAAGATACAGCCTCTCTTTTCTTTATTTGGATAACGATCTTCTGAACACTCAGAACAGTCATCCATATCTGAAAGCAAAGGCAAGGCAAGTTTTTATACATTCCATATTTTTGAAACATTTTCAAATTTATTAAAATTTAGAGCGTTTTGTCTGTTCCTATTTTTCCAAAACACAAAGAAGAAATCTGGGGGGGGGATATAAGAGTTTAGCTTTTATGGGAAAACTTTACATTCAGGAGAACAGAATGTGATTCACAAGTATAGAAATGAGTATTCACCTTGAAGAACTCACAAAACTATTCGCTACATGAAAGCAGTGTATTATAGTTTGCTTAAGTCTAGCCAATGAAAATTTGCTGCAATGTCTAACTTACCCTTTTCATTTGAAATCTTCCCTTCTGGGCAAGGAACACAGTTGTAGCAACAGAACTGCTCTCCTTCCAACCCTCTCTTCCAGTATCCAGAGTAGCAATGGTCATTACACTGAGAAAATGGAATAACCTGGTGATAAGCATAAAATATTTTTTCAAAGGGAATTTTTAAAGCAGTTTATAATGTTCTCATTCATGGTAGCGGGAAGAATATTTGAATTCCTCAAGGGTTTGTCCAGATGTATTATAAGGTAAAAGTTTCCCTCTGCAGTCATGTCCAACTCTAGGGCACAGTGCTCATCTCCATTTCTTGGCCAAGGGATCCAGCATTTTCTGAAGATATTTTCCATGGTCATGTAGCCAGCAAAGACACAAGGAACATTGTTACCTTCCCACCAAAGTGGTACCTATGAATTAGCATGCTTTGGAATTCCTAGATGGGAATGAGCTGAGGCAGGAATGGGAGCTCACCCTATTGCATGACACGCAGTTCTCAAACCTGGGCTATCATCTCTCCAGCTGACAAGCACTGTGTCTTTAACCAGTGAGCCATCACATATTTATACTATCCATTCAAATGTTGACATTATAAGGATGTGCAAAGGGTGTGTTTGGAGAATGGCAAAGTAAATAAAGAGATACATGTGACTACAATATTATGGGAAGACTAACTTATGATTTCAAATGGAAATCCAACCCAAATGAGCCTTGGATAGTACAGTGGTCTAAAGCACCCTGTTATTAACACCAGCTGCCTGCAGTTATTGCAGGTTCGAATCTCACCAAGGCTCAAGGTTGACTCAGCCTTCCATCCTTTCTAAGGTAGGTAAATTGAGGACCCAGTTTGTGGGGGAAATAAGCTGACTTTGTATAAATATACAAAAGTATGAAGGCTATTGCTTAGCATTGGCGGCTTAGCATTGTAAGCCGCCCTGAGTCTCCGGAGAAGAGCGGTATATAAATCAAATTTTTTTAAAAAAGTGAATACCTATTTCTTAAATTGTAATGTCATTTTGTCAATTTGATGTAAGCTTGATCATCAACAATACTTCTACAGATTATTCCATTTCAAAAATCACAAATTAGATTTCTAAAGAAACTGTGTTCAATATTGGATCATAATGGATCAAGGAAGAGTTAGTCAAACAAGTCCACACCTGGTTAAAAGCTGGGTGCCACACAATCAGCTCTTCATCAATGATTAATTCCTTTGTGTTGGGAAGATGAGGATCCATCTTTCCAACTCTAATTCTCTGAAAAGATCTGTTTGGAAAAGTGATCAAGTTGGTGATGTCGAATCTACCTGTTGCTTCCCCTTTCTCATTCAGGAACACTCTCTCCCCAGCTGAATTGTTAAAAGAAATGCCTTGAAGAAATGAATGGAGCTACTTGAAAGAGAATGAAAGAGAGAGAGGGAGAGGGAGAGAGAGGGAGGGAGGGAGAGGGAGTGAGTTGGAAGGATAATAATGAAAACATGGCCAGTATATTTAACTTTCACTTCCCATTGCTCTAACAAATAATAAATAACAACCCTTAGAATATAGAAAATCTATATTTCAGAGAAAAACGCTGTTCTAGTATTAATTTAATATTACTTCCCGGGAAAAAATGAAAACAGCACTTAATAAATCAAAATAAAAACAAGGTATTGACATTATACAACTTGATTCAGATATGATTTATATTCACTATTTAAACAACTAGACAATCAAACTTGGACTGTATCTAAACTCATCCTACATTTTTTGTTCTTTGTTAGTGGAAACGTATTTAACATCATAGGTCCTGACAAATTTCCTTTAGCCACATTTTATCCTCTGAGAGTCAATTCATTTGAGAGAGAGAGAGAGAGAGAGAGAGAAAGAGAGAGAGAAAGAGAGAGAGAAAGAGAGAGAGAGAGAATGAGATAGAGAGAGGGAGGGATGGAGGGAGGGAGAAAGAGAATGAGAGTGAAGGAGGGATGGAGAGGGAGAGGGAGGGAGGGAGAGCGAGAGAGGGAGGGAGGGATTCTTTCAAACATAGAGTGGTTTTAAAGGGTGGATGCCAGAGCTGAAAAAGGGTGACATTTGGTCCATTCCCCTTGAACATTGATAGAGAGAGAACGATCTGCATCCCTATTTTGAAATGTTCACGAGCCAAGGAGAAGTAGATTAGAGAACTGGTTCAGGATAATTTTGGATAGCAATAGCACTTAGACTTATATACAGCTTCACAGTGCTTTACAATCCTCTCTAAGCAGTTTACAGAGTGGGCATGCTGCCCATATCTGGCTCCTCATTTTACCAACCTCAGAAGGATGGAGGGCTGAGTCAACCTTGAACCAGTGGGAATCCAACATATTAAATATTAATATGAAATCATATTAAAACATATTAGATCATATTAGATCATATCAAAAGTAACTGTGTTCTCTTTGCTGATGATGTAAAACTATCCAACACCACTGACAATGTTGCTACCCTTCAAAAAGACCTTGACTATGTGTCAGAATGGTCAAATGAGTGGCAAGTTCAAATCTCAACCAACAAATGCTCTGTCTTTTACATCGGCAAAAAAAATCAGAACATAAAATACAAGCTGGATGGACACGATCTTGTAGACCACCCTCATTTTGTTAAGGACCTTGGAGTATTCATCTCTAAAAATCTAAGTGCCAGAGCCCATTGTAACATTGTAACACTGTAACATTGCCAAAAAGGCATTAAGAGTTGTTAACCTAATCTTGCATAGCTTCTTCTTTGGTAATATTGTACTACTAACTAGATCATACAAAACATTTGCTAGACCAATTCTCGAATGCAGCTCATCTGTCTGGAACCTACAGTGCGTATTGGACATAAATACAATTGAGAGAGTCCAGAGATATTTTCCTCCATTCCTCTACTCGCAATAAAATACCTAATGCCACCAGACTTCAAATTTTGGGCATAGACAACTTTATGTTTTAGGCTTATGTTCATTCTCTTACTTTATAAAACTAATAGCTTTCTTGCCTCAGTCTCCCTATTGATTTGGAACCGTAGATGAGGGCAAATAAGTTATATTAAATCTTGGATGATTGTGGATAATCATTGAGATACACGATAGGTGTGGCATGGAAAGATTACCTGCCAAGGTAGCAGATTTGGAAATTCAACCCTTTGAATCTCTCTTGGTTGGGATTTTGATCTCACTGCCTCATTCAAAGAATGTGCCACTGCATGAACAGCATTGTAGATACTGTAGCTTTCCCCAGTCATCTGAAATTCAAACAGAGGTGTAGGTAGATTCTCCAAATTCTCTTCTCCACTACAGGTATCAGTGATTGTTGAAGATAATTCTGTATTTGAAAAGGAACAATCAAATAATTGCTCCCAAACCTCTTGGAGAAATTTGTCGTTGTGGGTTGAAGGTTTGATGACTTGAAGAAATTCTTTAAAGCCTTGAATATCTCTTGTATGGACAGTAAAGGAAAGAGCCCCATGGAACATCTGGAGATCCCAACTCCTTTGAAATCCCAGCAGAATCAAATCAATAGGATTCATCAGGATCCAAACCTTCCTAAATGATGCACTCTCATTATTTTCAGGATCACGTAGAAACATGATAGTTCTGAGCCACACGATTGTGATGGATTCTCCGTGGAGAAGAAAAACATTCACTCTTCGATCTTTCAGTTTCTCAAAAATAATTGAGATTGAATTAGATAATTCGGGCATGTCTTCCAAGTCGAGATATTGTGGAATTTTTTGTGTGAAAGCTAAACAGACCCCCTTCTGTGAAAGCAATGGCTGCACTTTCTGAAAAAAACGTTCTTCCTTATTTTCAAAAGCAAAGACTCCAATCCATGTCCATCCAAAATGGAGAAGAAGTTGAATAAGTCCAGCATACTGATGCTCCTCTTTTGGGACCATGTAATAAAGCGGAAATAACTCACTAATTTGAAAGTCTTCTTGGGCAAAGGAACCATAAGTCAACTAAACAAATGAAAAAGAGAAATATCGTTAATCATGAGAAAAATATGAAGACTCTTTGTTAGAAACTTAATAATGAACATTTGTCCAATTCTATGTAGATTATGGCAATTCTGATGAAAAAGGGAAGCAACTAAAATTCCTTGATGAAATATTTTCTCATCTGAAATTTAACTGGATTACAACCACACTCAGTTTCCTAATACAGAGTTCCAGTATGTTTAGAACATCTGGAAACCTGCTAAATAACTGAGCTTGTGAGCTCTTCTTAGGCGAAGGAAGGATTCTTAAGAACTAGCCTTACTGGATTACCTTCTTCTCTTATTTGTAGCAGAGAAAAATAAAATACTTATACATGGAAGACTAGAGATTCCAGAGGAATAGAAAGAGTTAATCATCTCTTCATTCACTACAATTATTATGGAGATCTCCAAAAGTACCACACAGCCTGAATCTTTCAACCATTTCCATGCAAATGAGTTGAATGTTAAATTCAATTATTACTATCAGACCCAACCAAAATATACCAAGGGGAGTTGTCACCTCTTGTCAGGTAGCTTGTTGGCATTTGGAGCTGACTTGATGGCATCAGTGAAAATGCCGATAGCTTTGATTTCAGGAAGTGTCTAAAAGGAAATCCTCCCTAAAACCATGGGACATGATAGCAGTGTTCCAATAATGGAGGGGCTCCTACAAAGATGAGGGGGTCAAACTATTTTCCAAAGCATTAGAAGGCAACATGAGAAACACTGGATGGAAACTAACCAAGGAAAGAAGCAACCTAGAACTAAGGAGAAATGTCCTAACTGTGAAAACCATCAACCAATGGAACAACTTGACTTCAGAGGTCGTGGGTGCTCCATCACTGGAGGCTTTCAGAAAGAGACTGGACAGTGATTTATCTCTAATGGTATAGGGTCTCCTTCTCAAAGAGGGGGTTGGACTCCAAGATCCCTTCCAACGCTATTATTATATGTTCTTGTGATAGCCAGCCTTTTCTATCCTCCTCTTCAGACAGTTCCAGATTGCACCACAAATGGTGGTCAATCCAAAACATCAGGTTACCCTCTCAAATAAGATAAGTTTTGTACTGTAATTTGTGATTTAAATTTAAATTTTCCAATCTATGATTGTAATAAAAGATTTAGATTCTCTTGACTGATTATTTTGAGCCAACATTTTGAGTTGTGGGAACAATTGCAGAAGGGAGAGCAAAAATTGAAGTCCTGCAGAAAGACATGACAAAATACTAACTAACCCTACAGCACCAGTCGGTCAACAACTGCTAAGAAAAATAGTTGAGTTTTACAGTAAACTACTTTTATCCTACACCAAGCAAATTTAAGTAAGTAGAGTTGTGACCTATTACTAGTTGGCTGTCATAACACCTATGTGATTGTAATAAAAGATTTTGATTTAGTTGGATAATCTTGAGCCAGTCTATTGAGTTGGGCAAAAAACAGATGAGGAGTGATAAAAAGTGTATTTAATTGAATTCCTGGAGAAAGGTATGGCAAGCAACAAGTATCTACTATCAATTACAAAAGACTTTTCTCTCTTACTGCATCCCAAACTACCTGTGGAATTTTGTAGACATGTACACTTTCTGCCATAAAGGATGATGTATCAGGACTTAGTCCCCCAATGATGGCCATGAGATTCTTCTGGCTATCACATTTGTAGTTAGGGAGAAATTCCTGGGATTTGAAAAGCAGGTCCAGAGTGGTGCGATAGGTCATCCTTGCATTGTAGTAACTGTCACAGATGTGGAACCCGAGAGTGACGTTGGGTAAGATCTGGGAGTCCTCATTGATCTCCTTCACTGCAAAGGCCAAGGCGAGGGCATGCTGGTAGAATTTGGTTATTACACTGCAAATAGGTTAAACACACCCATGGAACAAAATAAGTTGACAATTCTTTGATGGTGAAATCACTGATATATGAGTAACAACCACTTCTGTCTCTGTTGTAAGTGAGAAGATGAGAGTCTTTGTAAAACTCTCAATAGTTTGTACAGTTTTCAACCACATATAGCATTTCCATGATTTGCAACAAATATGTATAGAACAAAGTTGTGATCATTTTTTTTCAAGCTATGATATGTATTTCTATCAGTTTGGCACAAAATAGAATTCAGCTGTCAAGTATCACTCTTTTAATCTATGCAAGTTTTGCAAGGAGTGACTCCATAGACTAGATAATTATACTCCCTAAATGTTCTCCAAAAGACTTCTTATCGTAAGACTTTAATACAACAAAAAGAAAATGATTTGTTTTCCCACAATCAGATAATTTTGAAAGACAAGGAAGCAAGAGTAAGTTTATATTAAAAAAAACCACGCATTTATTCTCAAAGAGCTATTAGTTATGTAAGCTATTTTGGGAGTCTAAATTTAGAAAATGAATGGAAAGAAAAAGAAATCCTTACATTGGTAAATCATAACGTTTTAGAGATGGCTGCTTTTTAAATTCAATTCCAAAAACGTTGTGAATTATCTGAGACACCATCCCAGCCACGATGAGATCACCAGGCTGGTACCACTCATGGGGAATTGGGAAAGCATCAGTCGCAGGGCAGCTCAGAGTAACTGCTTTCTGCACCAAGAGCATCAGAAGGAACAACATCTTCAGGGATTTCTCATAGGGAAAATATTTGTGTCTCCTGTCCATAAGGAAATTTGTATTTCAGTGGTTCATTCAATGATTGAGCCAAGGTTGATATCTGACAACTAATCAGAAATCCCATAGATTTCTAATTGAAGTTCCTTGTGTGTGCAAATTTTATACTGACTGTCACTAGGATTGAACAGATGTTCTGGAAAAGAAGAAAGGAGGGAGAAAACTTGTAGCAATGAATCTGACGGAGCCATTATTATCCCTTTGTGCCAAACTCCCTGGGTTTCAAGAGCTACTTTATAACCAAATTGATACCTTAATTGTTGCTGAATTTAAATACCTTTATGCATGGCTCTTGATGTTTTGGCCTAGCTTTAAAAAAAATGCAGTCATTCCTGTAGGAGATAATTATTTTGTTTTTTGTGAGCTCAACTGAAGGTTCCACTTTTTTTTCAAATGGTAATAAGAGTCATCTTATTGGCAATTGAAAATAGCTTTAAGTGTTGAAGGTCATGTTCATTCCTTACAGTGGAGCAGAGTTCCCATTTTCCATATAAAATGAATAGAATTGTTCAGTAGAGAAGAGGAAATATTTCTACATGTTTAAGGACTGACAAAAAAGCCAAAAACTTCTTTGGAGGTTTTATGCACATTTTCAGTCAAAGAATGTTGAAGAATGAAATTTATGCTGATATTTGGAAAGTAGCATTAGCCATTGGCTTGAGTTTAATAATCTAACCCTCCATATTTTTAGTTATTTATTTACATAGTTGTATTATTTTTACAAATAACTCAAGGCAGAGAAGATATATAACCTACCTTCGTCCTCCTATTTAGCGTATGATAGATATGATATGACATGACATGTTATGATATGATATGATAGATATCATAGGATGTGATAGGATAGGATAGAAAGGATAAGATAGGATAGATATTATAGGAGTTTTCCAATATCTAAGAAGTTGCCACAAAGAAGAGGAAGGGTCAACCCATTATTCAAAGCATTTGAAGGCAGGACATGAAGCAATAGATGGAAAATAATCAAGGGGAGAACCAACCTAGAACTAAGGAAAAATTTCCTGATAGTGAAAATAATTAATAAGTGGGATGACTTACCTCCAGAAGGTCTGAGTGTTCCATCACTGGAGATTTTTAAGAAGAGATTGGACAACCGTTTGTCTGAAATGGTAATAGGGTTTTGTGCTTGAGCACGAAGTGATATAATCCAGTTTTATAAAACTATGTTTAATCACATTCCCATTTCTAATGGATATTGCCAGGTTTCTATTTCATGCAGTTTCCAAACTGCAAATAATACTACCAACTTGCCTTTCATTGAAGACCTGTATATTGCATGAGTCAAAAAGAGGGCTGTGAAAATGTTGACAGACCCTTCAAATCCTGGACATAAACTGTTACAACTCCTACCCTCAAAACGATGCTATAGAGCACTGCACACTAGAACAACGAGACAACTAGAACAAGGACAGTTTTTTTCCCGAATGCCATCACTCTGCTAAACAAATAATTCCCTCAACACTGTCAAACTATTTACTAAGTCTGCACTACTATTAATCTTCTCATCATTCCCATCACCCATCTCCTTCCACTTATGACTGTATGACTGTAACTTTGTTACTTGTTTCTTTATGATTTATATTGACATTGTTTCCTGATTGCTTACTTGTACCCTATGACTATCATTAAGTGTTGTACCTTATGATTCTTGATGAGCGTATCTTTTCCTTAATGTTCACTGAGAGCGTATGCACCAAGACAAATTCCTAGTGTGTCCAATCACACTTGGCCAATTAAAAATTCTATTCTATTCTATTCTATTCTATTCTATTCTATTCTATTCTATTCTATTCTATTCTATTCTATTCTATTCTATTCTATTCTATTCTATTCTATTCTATTCTATTCAATATCTAATATCTTTTAATAACAGGTTTATTAATTTAGCAATTTTGCTAAATGGTTCCGCATCTTGTGGCAAGTGACTCTCGATAGCATTCAAAAACCCAATAAACGTATGATAAGCATTAGTTAAAATCATTCTATAACAATTATTTAAAAGAGTAAAAATTATAAATCTAAAACAGGAAAAGATCAAATCAAATCAAATCAAATCAAATCAAATCACTCTTTATGATGGCTACTGGCCAGCATACGCTTCTAGTAAAGGATGAAATGCAAGGAAGAATACATTTCATTCCCCTTTACTAATTCTTTTTGTATTATTAAAAGAATAGGTTACAGTGGAAATAGGTAGATGAATGGAGAGTGAGCATGTTGTTAAAAAACAACATAGAAACTCTATAACATTTACATTTCAAAGACCCCAGACCTATCTAAAAAGGATATCCCCCTGATACTGTGTTGAGTACATTTTCATAAAATGTAATTCCCTTTTTACTACATTTATGAAGTCTTTTATGAATAGGAAATACAAAAACCATAAAAAAGGCATGGTCCCATTCCCTAAGGAGGTACATTTGGAGAGACCCAGAAGAAGGGCCTTCTCTATGATGGCTTCCACTCTCTGGAACATCGTCCATTCAGAAATTAGATTGTCTCCCCCACTTTGACACTCTTCTGTAAAGCCCTGAAGCCCTTGTTTTGCCAGCAGGCCTAGGGAACCCAGAATGGGATGGAGACCATCAAGTGGCTTATTTGATTGTGCCGAAGATGCTTTTTCAGGAGGCAACTGGAATTTCTTGTGTTTTTTTTAAAAGATGTTTTGCTTCTCATTCAGAAAGCTTCTTCTGCTTTGACAGGATCATGGGGAATAGAAGGATTTATATTCCTTGCAGACAGCTGGTCATTTGCATCCTTTTATTTATTTATTGTTTTATTTTATTAGGCTTATATGCCGCCCTATCTCCAACGGACTCAGGGCGGCTCATAACAATAAAAACCACAATCCATTATGCAAGTTAAAGTGCCCAATTAATTTAAATATAATTAAAACCCGTAAAACCCCCATCAATCCAGGCCTGGGGACTCGAATAACCAAGTTTTTAATTCGCGGCAAAAGGTGCGAAGGTCAGGGGCCAGCCAAAGCCCCAAGGGAAGTTGATTCCAGAGGGTGGACGCCCCCACAGAGAAAGCTCTACTCCTGGGGGCCGCCAGCCGATATTGTCTTGCCGATGGCACCCTGAGCAGGCCCTCTCTATGGGCGCGAACCGGACGATAGGATATCGTTGCTAGCTGTCGGTGGTCCGCCAAATATCCTGGACCTAAGCCATGTAGGGCTTTATAGGTCATCACCAGCACTTTGAATCTCACCCGGAGGGCAACCGGTAACCAATGCAAGCCGCGCAGGAAGGGTGTAACATGGGAGTATTGGGATTCCCCCATCACAACCCGCGGAGCTGCATTTTGCACCAGCTGAAACCTACGAGTGGTCCTCAAGGGCAGCCCCAAGTAGAGAGCGTTACAGTAGTCAATAGTGTCATTGAAGCACTTGGAGGTTTATCTGTGTCCTCAGGGTCAGCTGAGTGGTGCTCCTGGTTCCTCTAGTCTGCATTTTTTTTCCCTTTGGAAAAAAAATCCATTCCTACTCTCACACCTTCCAAACAGCGTTCATCCCAAATTGCTAAAAGTTTGTAGAGATTCTCAGTCTTCAAGGTCATGGTTGCCCCAAAGCAGGGGTGAAATGTTCCCAGTTTGGTCCGGTTCACCTGAGCCAGTAGTAAAAAAATGTAAAAAAAAAAAAAGTTCCGAAGATCAGGTGAGCGATTTTTTAAAAAACATTTTTAGCATTTTTTTTACTACCGGTTCTTCAGAACCGGTACTAGAAAAGTAAAAAAAAAGACTCTGACAATCAAACCTGTGGTGCATGATCGTCAAAGCCTTTTTTTTTTTAACTTTTAAAAGCATTTTTTTACAACCTGTTTGGCCGAATAAAAAGTAAAAGTAAAAAAAAAAAGGCTCAGAAGATCGCGCGCCACCGCTGATCACAACTCCCTGCGCACTCTTCTACTTACCCCATGTCTCCTTTTGGTGTGCACTGTGTGCGCGCACACACCTACCTCACATTTGGTGCATGGTGAGAACTGCGCATGCATGCATGCAGCATGCCTTTCGCAAGCTATGCGCATGTGCAGCCAGCGAATCGGTAGTAAACCAGTTCAGATTTCACCATTGCCCCAAAGGTGCTTTTTCAAGAGGCAACTGGACTTTCTTGTTTTTTCTTTTGAAGACTTATTTGACTGTGTGTTGTTGCCAGACGGGATATAGTTTTTTATTATCTTCTATGTTGTGTTTTATTGACGCTATGTTGCCTAGACTCACTGAGAGCAAGTTGTTGATATAAATTTTCTACATAAATAAATAAGGAAACTGCAAATATTGGACATGATTTGATTCAGTATCTCTAATCCTCTAACACAAGAACTGGATTCTCAATGTCTTGCTATCTTGGGGTGTTGAAAAACAGAAAATGTTAAATTAAAGAATCTTGGAGAATGATTGCAAATTCAACAGCATGAGCATTTCTTTTCAAATTGGCAACTATAATAAATCTTAGTGTTCAGGATACTCCTTCATCAATCCTCTGTTGTCAGAATTAAGGACTTTTATATCTCTCCTATGGATAGCAAACAATCATTCTCTTCCCTTTTCTTTTCAGGAATATTACACCAAGTGTTAATTCCTCTTTATCAGTTGCTCCCTGTGGTTGAGGTCAGGTCTGAAAACAATGATGTAGCACTTTGGCAAGAATATGCATCCCAGTAATGCAGCGCTGGAGGCCAAGATGGAGAAGACCTCCACAACTACCATGGCTTTGCGTTTTGTGCTCAGATAGGCTGGAAAGAAGGAGATCCACACACTGCAGAAGGCCAACATGCTGAAGGTGATGAACTTGGCTTCATTAAAACTGTCAGGTAATTTACGGGCAAGGAAAGCCACAATAAAGCTGGCAATGGCCAAGATTCCCATGTAGCCCAAGACACAGTAGAAGAAGAAAGCTGATCCCTCATTGCACTGTAAAATCATTTCCTGGAGCTCTGAGTGCATGTCCAACTCCGGGAATGGAGGTGATGTTGACAACCAAAGAATACAAATACATACTTGGACAATAGAACAGGAAAGAACAGCAGAAAAAGCCAATCTTTTCCCCACCCACTTCCTCATCTGTGATCCAGGTTTAGTAGCCATGAAAGCCACAACCACGGTGATCGTTTTGGCCAATACACTAGAAATGGCCACTGAGAAGGTGATGCCAAAAGTTGGTTGTTGGAGAAGGCAGGACACTTTGCCAGGTTGACTTAGGAAGAACAAAGAGGAGAGAAAACAGAACAAAAGAGAGACAAGGAGGGTGTAGGTGAGGGACCGGTTGTTAGCTTTGACAATGGGAGTCTCCCTGTGCTTAATAAAAGTTCCAAGTATCCAAGAAGTCAAGAAGAAGAAACAAAGAACTGCTAAGGATAAACCAATTCCTAAAGTTTCTTCAAAAGTTAGAAAGACCAGCAATTTCAAAATACAGCCTCTCTTTTCTTTATTTGGATAATGATCTTCTGAACATTCAAAACAGTCATCCATATCTGAAAGAAAAGGCAAGCCAAGTGTTTAAACATTTCATATTTTTGAAACATTTTCAAATTTCTTAAAATTTAGAGCATTTTGACTTTTCCTATTTTTCAAAAAACACAAACAAGAAATCTGAGGGAGGATATAAGAGTTTAGCTCTTATGGGAAAACTTTATAGTCAGAACAAAAGATTGTGATTCACAAGTATAGAAATGAATATTCACCTTGAAGAACTCACAAAACTATTTGCTACAGTAAGGTTGCATATTACACCTTGCTTATCTAATGAAAAGTTGCTGGAATGTCTAACCTACCCTTTTCATTTGAAATCTTCCGTTCTGGGCAAGGAACACAGTTGTAGCAACAGAATTGCTTTCCTTCCAATCCTTTCTTCCAGTATCCAGGGTAGCAAGGGTCATTACATTGAGAAAATGGAATAACCTGGCAATAAGCATAAAATATTTTTGCAAAGGGAATTTTTAAAGCAGTTTATAATGTTCCCATTTATGGTAGCGGGAAGAATATTTGAATTCCTGACTTCTGGCTGATATCGCAGCTATATCGGACATGAGAAGTGGGTCTCCGAGCTTCCACACCAAGTTCTCCACAGTAAAGGGCTCCAAAAGGAACTAAAGCCACCCTGGAGGGGTGGTGAAGAAAAAAGGGGCACCCTGCATGTCACAGAGAGTCCAAATCTCTCCTGCTAAGAGTGTCATCTACTGACAAAGGAAAACATACCATATTCTACAACCCTGGGAAAATGTTTGATTAGAAAAATAAACAACATTTATTTGGACAACTGTGGTGATATTTACTGTTCTATACTTATCTACCTTATGACTATGGGCGATGCAATGGTGAGAACAAGGAAGATACCTAAGTAAAGCAATTTTTGAATGTTAAGATATATGATTAAACTTAAATGATTAAAGAGGGGACATAAGAGATATTTGGAGAGTTCTCTGGACTACCTGAACATCTGATTGAATAACCCTGGGATATAAAAAAACTGTGACTAAAGTATTCTTTGAGGAGCAACATTAGGCCTGAATATATGGTTGTTGAACTATTGAGTAAAAGTGGACCTTATTAAAATAAGACGAGATGATCCATATGGGGGAAATGAGTGGAAGTTCAAAAGAAATATTGTTGATGTTCAAAAGCATTAAGGACTCTATGACAAAGAACTTCAGGGAGATAAACAATTTAATGCGAAGCATAGATGGGAAAATAGAAAAGATTCTACAAGGGACAATGAATAAAGACCAAGATGCCCAGGAGAGGGAGGAGAAAACAGAAAGAATGGAGGAAAAGACAGAACAGATAAATCAAAAAGCAAAACAAGAAGAGAAGATAATAAAGACTATAATGATGAATGAAACAAATCGGGGGAAAGTATTTTAAGAGATTTAAAAATGGAATGGAAAGATACCATTGAAAAAGAGATAGGAGTTTGGGCAAATACCCTGGAGACTTGGCAGTATAAGAGGATAGAGATGGAGGAATATAGAAAGAGTAAACAGAAACAGTTGAAACAATAAAAATGCAGAGGTAGATAGAGACAAAGATCCAAGAGAGGAGTATGGGAGGTATGTCAAAAAACAAATAAGAATTGAAATATTAAAATGGGCAAGAGATGGATAGAAGGAAAAGAGGTTTCTTTGTTCTCCCCAACTTTCTTTAATATAATGGGGGCCTGATTAAAAGTTAGAATAGAAGTAGAAGTAGAAATAAAGATACACGTGTTATAAAATTAATAAATGGACGGAAGATTAGAGGTTGAAAGATGGATTTAATATATATGTATAAATAATATGGTGATTGTGGTCAGGATGGAGTAAGGGGATTAGATTTTAATACAATATGTGTACTATACTAGGATTAGTAAGGATGGCCTAATTAAATAGAATAAATTAAAGAATTAAATGGAAAGATTAGAAGTTGAAAGATAGTATTATTATGCCTGCTTAAACAATGTTGTAATTGGCATTAGAATGATACATTGAAATATTGAATAATTTCATAATGAAGGTTTATAAGTTAACACAAATAGGAGTATTAATGCTAGGAGTATATAATCTTAAACAAATATCATTGATATTAGTATTGTTATTTGTATCAAAATGAATGATACCCAGATGCCACACTGTTCATGAATCAATGTTGATGTATATATAAAAATAAACAAACAAACAAAAAACAAACAAAAAAGAATATTTGAATTCCTAAAGGGTATTTATAAGATAAAGGTTTCCCTTCCCTCTAAGTGGGAAGGAGCTGAGGCAGAAAAGAGAGCTCATCCTATTGCGTGGTGCTCAGGTCTCAAACCCAGGCTGTAAGCTTTCCATCTGACAAGCACAGTGTCTTTAACCACTGAGCCATCGCATTTTTTAACTATCCATTAAAATGTTGACATTATAAGGACATGCAAAGGGCATGTTTCGAGAATGGCAGAGTGAATAAAGAAATATATGTGATTACAATATTATGGAAGCACTGTGACTCCTGTGATTTCAAATGGAAATGCAACCCAAATATGAATACCTGTCTTTTAAATTGTAATGCCATTTTGACAATATGATGAAAGCTTGATCATTGACAATATTTGTACAGAATATGCCATTTCAAAAATCACAAATTAGATTTCTAAACAGGACTGTGTTCAATATTGGATCACAATGCATTAAGGAATAGTTGACCAAATGAGTCCACACCTGGTTAAAAGCTGGGTGCCACACAATCAGCTCTTCATCAATGATCAATTCCTTCGTATTGGGAATATGAGGACCCATCTTTCCAACTCTAACTCTCTGAAAGGATCCGTTTGGAAAAGTGATCAAGTTGGTGATGTCGAATCCACCTGTTGCTTCCCCTTTCTCATTCAGGAACACTCTCTCCCCAGCTGAATTGTTAAAAGAAATGCCTTGAAGAAATGAATGGAGCTACTTGAAAGAGAATGAAAGAGAGAGAGAGGGAGGGAGGGAAGAAGGGAGGGGGAGTGAGTTGGAAAGATAATAATGAAAAAGTGGCCAGTAGCCTTGGATAGTACAGTGGTCTAAAGCCCTGTTATTAACATCAGCTGCCTGCAATTATTGCAAGTTCGAATCTCACCAAGGCTCAAGGTTGACTCAGCCTTCCATCCTTTCTAAGGTAGGTAAATTGAGGACCCAGTTTGTGGGGGCAATAAGCTGACTTTGTATAAATATACAAAAGTATGAAGGCTATTGCTTAGCGCATTGTAAGCCACCCTGAGTCTCCGGAGAAGGGCGGCATATAAATCAAATTTTAAAAAAAAAAAGTATCTTTAACTTTCACTTCGCATTGCTCTCACAAATAATAAATAACAATCCTTAGAATATAGATAATCTATATTTTAGAGAAAGACGCAGTTCTAGTATTAATTTAATATTACTTCCAGGGGAAAAATGAAAACAGCAGTTAATAAATCAAAATCAAAATGAGGTATCAGACTTCCGGTGGCGCTGTGAGCTTCGATGGCAGCTCTCCTTGGAGTGCCAGCCCCCTGGTCTTGTTCAAGTCGCTAGAACAGCGAAGTCCAGCTGTCTAGCGGCTTGGAAATTTTCCCCTCGGGAAAAGAGGGGGAAGAGAGCAGCCAAGCTTGGATAGAGCTCCCCAAGAGCCCCAGGAACAATTCTGGGGCCTTGAAGGGTTAGAGCTCCCTAAAAGCCTGACAATAAGCTCCAGATCCAGGACGCTTCTGCTTTAAGCAGAACAAGACGCCGCGACTACTCCTGCAACAATTTTGCAACATATTGGATACAATAGCAGGCAGAGCGAAGCCAGGAGGGACTCTAATTGCAAGTACTAAACTTTAACTCCTATGTATTTACAACTTCCTTCTTAAGTGCTAAGTGAAGAAAGTGAAAGGAAATGGCGCCGAGCCTTGATTGGGCGTGGTAGTGAAACTTGACTTCAAAGCATTGTACAGCGCTGATAGTTTGTGGGGATAATAACTGGAATTTGCTTTAAAAGAAAGAAGAGTTAAAGTGGACTGCAGGCAAACTAAAACTTATTGAGGACTGGAAACTAATTGGAAATTTAAGTTGATTTAATGGACTTACTGTTCTGGCTGGTGAAAAAGATTTAAATTGAAATTTTTGGTCTGAAAAATGGCTTCTAAACAAATAAAGACTGTTGTGCCTAAAAGTGCAGGCAGCTCTCCTGCCCATTCTTACAAAATGCAAGCTTTGCCTGCATCAGCTTCAGTCTCAACAGAGTTTTAGGCAGAAAGGATAATTCAAACATGGTTTCAATACGGACAGTTGTATACTAGATGGAAGGAGGATCAGAAAATTGGTATTTTACAAAATTTGATAAAACAAATTAGGGATCAAAACCCAATGCATATTACAAGGTTGTATAATGCATTGATAGAAATAGATTCAGAAACGGAATTAGTGAAGGATTGTATGATAAAATGGGCACAAAATATTGAGCAACCAATAATGATGGAAACATGGGAAAAAATATGGATTAGAAATGTAAAATTTACTCAAGCCCAAAATTTGAGAGAAAATTTTTACAAAATGTTTTATAGATGGCATTTAGATCCTAAAAAGTTATCTTGTATGTACCCAAACTTACAACCTACGTGTTGGAGATGTAAAGGTGATGATGCAATGTATTACCATATATGGTGGACATGTAGAAAAATTAAGGCATTCTGGATTAAGATATGGTAGATCTTGCAAAATATTCTTAAAAAGAAGATAAAAATTTACTCCACAATTTTTTTATTGGGTATAATTACAGACTGCACGGTTATAGAGACTAACTTGATTTTGAACTTAATAACTGCAGCCAGACTTTTGGTGGCGCAGTATTGGAAGAAGGAAGACTTACCTACTATTGAAGAATGGACATTAAAAGTAACTAATTTGGTGGAGATGGCCAAAATCTCTGCATATTTGAAGGAATGAGAGATATATACTGGAATGGAGAAGATGACTATATTAAAAAAAAAATGAGACTAAAAAGTTGCAGATAGTTTATGAATGAAGTATTTAGATGAAACCTTTTTATATTCTTATAATTGTATTTGGTACGTAAGGGGAGTTAAAGGGTGAAGGAGGGTTAAGAGCTTATAGTTAGCTTGTTTATGTTTGATGATGTTTGTTAAATGTTACACCCTGTTTTGCTCTGGGAAGTCGGGGTGGGGGGGAGGGAGAAGGGATTGGGTGGGGGGAAGAGGGGGGAAATTTGTTTGTAAAAATATTTTAAAACTTTTTAATAAAAAAATAAATCAAAATGAGGTATTGACATTATACAACTTGATTCAGATATGATTTATATTCACTATTTAAACAACTAGACAATCAAACTTGGACCATATCTAAACTAATCCTACATCTTTTGTTCTTTTTTAGTAGAAACGTATTTAATATCATGAGTCCTAACAAATTTCCTTTAGCCAGATTTTATCATCTGAGACTCAATTATTTTGAGAGAGAGAGAGAGAGACAGAGGGAGGGAGGGAGGGAGGAAGGCAGGGATTATTTCAAACATAGAGTTGTTTTAAAGGGTGGATGCCAGAGCTGAAAAAGATAGATAGATAGATAGATAGATAGATAGATAGATAGATAGATAGATAGATAGATAGATAGATAGATAGATTCGCACCTATTTGGGAGAACCGGTTGTTAACTTTCTAAGCAGTTTGGAGAACTGATTGTTAGAAGAAATCTTATTTTGTTTTTTTCCACTTTACAGGGCTAATTCTGTAAGAAATGCAGGAAGGAAACCTTCTGGTGGTATTTCTAGCTTAATATTTATTGCCCTGCTTAGAGAAATTGCCTCTCTGGTTTAACCCTTATTACATTGTACCAACCATCAACATGAGTGATGTTGAGTTGGCCATGCCCATATGGTCACATGACCACCGAGCCACACCTACCCAGCTGCTGGTGGTGGTTGTTGTTGTTGCTGTTGTTGTTGTTGTTATTATTATTATTATTATTATTATTATTATTATTATTATTATTATTATTAATTTATTTAATTTGTATACCGCTCTACTCCCGAAGGACTCAGGGCGATGAACAGCCAAAAGATAAAATACATATAATACAAATGTTAAAAAACCATTTAAGATACAATTAAATAATTTAGCCCAAAAAACAAGATTTAAAACACCCCAAATTTGTAGGACAAATTTAAAATTTAATACAGTTTAAAAAAGAGGATAGGCCAGGCCTGCCTGCTGGAATAGGAATGTTTTAAGGGCACGGCGAAAAACGCGCAGATTCAGGATCTTCCGTATCTCCGGGGGGAGTTCGTTCCAGATGACGGATGCCTCCACAGAGAAGGCTCTCCCCCTGGGGGCCGCCACTCGACATTGT